>JANHGB010047323.1:22603-50134 GCA_026283785.1 Coracopsis vasa
TTAGATTGGATATAAGGAAGAAATTCTTTACTGTTAGGGTGGTGAGGCACTGGAATGGGTTGCCCAGGGAAGCTGTGGATGCTCCATTCCTGGTGGTGTTCAAGGCCAGGTTGGACAGAGCCTTGGGTGGCATGGTTTAGTGTGAGGTATCCCTGTTCATGGCAGGGGCATTGGAACTAGATGATCTTAAAGTCCTTTCCAACCCAAACTATTCTATGATTCTATGATCTCATTTATCAGTTGTTTAGTTACTTTGGGTGCCAAGATCTGAAGAAATATCTTCAGTTTTCTTTACCTTGGTTTATTATTTTATAGCTGCCAAATACCAGTTGAAAAGACGAACAAGGAAATCATTTAGTTTTATAATCTACCAGCTTCTACAGAATTACTCTAGTAGCTTTTTGCTATTGCTGTGCTCTTATTCACTATTTTTCCTGATTTTAAATGACAGTCTATGATCACACAAATTAAGATATTACCATGTCAGAAATACATTTATTCCTCAAATATGCATAAGGAATAATGATGTATTGTGAATTTATGTTCTTGGAGAAAGAAAGCATCTTCCTTTAATTACTCTTAAAATGTAGTCATTATTGCATTGACAGGAAAATTCCACTAAGATTTATGATACAGATCTACAGATCTGATAGACAGACATGTTTCCCTAGATCTCCATGATTTACCACAGATGAAGGTATAAAGACTGAATACTAGGTCCAAAACATGGATTAATCTCAACTTGTTTTCTAGAAACTTTTAGGGTCTTATACCTAGAGGACTATAAACTCAAAAATTAATAAGTTATGTTCTCTAACTCTTCTATTTAAGGAGACCATAATAAACACAACAAAATTTTTCTGCTGAAATACAGTATACATCTCTATTCCCAGTGGAAATCTCAAATTACAAAGAAAATTATTTTTTACATATTGAGAATGTATTGTCAGATGCGATCTAATCTTGTTTAGAATCACTATTAAAAAAAACAACACTTCTAAAAAAATGACCACACTTGGTATATGACCTGAGGTATGATTCATCTCACCTAGCTTTTGCTGTTAAAAGTTTGGCATTTTTTATGCCTAATGTCACGTTATTTTATGGTCCCTCATGAAACTACTTCTGTAAAAGCGTCTTGCCAAAGGCACACAGTTTAGGACAGTATGAATCATCCTTTTGGAGGTGCCTTTGTTACTCTGCTATTTGGAAGGAGTAGCTGAAAAAATTCAGTAGCTAAAGACATGTCAGATGAGTGTTCTTTCCAGTGTCTCTTCTACCTTTCCATTAGAATCAGCATCTGAAATGTCTGTAGTATTTAGAACACAGACATATACATGGGTCATCTTTGCTAATTCATCTGTCTTCATTTTATATTTAATTTATATTTTATTTAACATTTAATGCTTACATTAATGTAAGTTAATGCTTACAGCTCTGACTTTTCAATACTCAGATTACTTCTTTCTCACGCTCCAAAATGTACATCCTGATCATTCATGTGCAGCTGTCAATGATACAGTTTTGTTCTGGATTTATGCCTGAAGATTTAGAGTTTCATTCACTTCCTTGTGACTTGCATTACTCATGTTTGGTAACTGCTGCTGAAAATGCTTGGTTTTTTTAAATAGTAATCAGTTAAATCACTTTTATTGGCTTTATTTGAAGAACATAATACAACTAATATGGTAAGTGATATCTCTAATAGTAACTGAGTAAAAACTGACTTCTTTTGTTTCTGAAAGATAGCTCCAGGTTTTTCTTTATGACGATAAGCCAAAACTTCAAGAAGTCCAATGGAAGTTTGTACTGTAAAAACTCTATTCCATAAAAACCAGCACAAATATTTCACAGCTTTCCTGAGTCATAAGGTAGTCTTGTGGATCTATTCTGACCAATCATATAAAGGCAATAAAATCTCACCCAGAAATTCCTTCATTCAGACACCATTTTCTGTTTAGCTTTAGGCAGCATAAAATGGTTTGATTAAAAACCCAAACCAAACCAAACAAAAAAAAGCCAAGCCAAACCAAAACAACAGCAACAACAACAAATAAAAACCTCAAAGGTATTTAATTCAGACTGAACTTTACGTATAAAATCACGAATTCACTAGAATGAAAGTTTTCATTCTACATTCATTTACTTTACATAGAAACTTTCAATGTACAAAGAGCCCTGCCAAGCAATTCTTTTTATACCAGAAGATTGGAAGGGCCCCATGGAGGTGTTCATAGTCTTGAAACAGGCCATGTCCCAAGTCTTGGAATTAAACTACCAAACTTTTAGGGTGAAATGTAATTGATTCAAAGACCTGCTTTCTACTTCTATCCCCTTTGTATACCAAAGACATATACTGATAATACCGGTGCAGTATCCTGGTAATCACCAACAGTTTATTACATCATGAAAATTGATTGTGGCTTTTAAAACCCTGTAGAAAAATATCATTTTCTGCTAAGCTTCATATGGCTTTACTATACTAGTTGATTTACTACGATACTGTGTCTTCAATTGCCAACTGATCACAGCATCTCACTGAAAAAAGCTATGTATGAGACATTTTTCCTTTACTTATTCTGTCTCCACTTAGCTAATATTGATTTTCCACCACAGTTTCTAACGAACTGGAAATTAGCCTTTCTTCCTTATTTACCTTTTTCCTCTATATAGCCCATTAGCACTCTCAAATTACATGTAGATATGTGTAGGGCAGAATTACTTAAATTGCATTCAGCAAAGAAGAGCTTGGAAATCATTTTAGAGACAGATATATAGTCATGTTTTAAAAAATGTTTTTTCTTAGTACAAAATTATTCTACTCCTGCATTGTTAAAATTAGAATATTGTTGCCTTCCACTCATTTGTCTTTACAATGGCTATTATTAAGGATTTACTACGTTTATTCCCTGCACCAGGCAGCAATGAGGATATGTTTATATTTTACCACAAATTGTGTACTGCAGATACACATAAGCTGTGATTATATCGTTATCTCAGATATTTGTTGCAAAACATCCTGAGCAGTCCTGATCCCAGCAAAGAGCAACTGGTCAGCCAAGCTACACAGGAAATGGTGAAAATGCTGAAACCTGAGCTGTCACAAAATATAGATAGAGGTATCTCAACTAGCTATTTTAGATCTTACCTTATATCTGCATCAAACTAGCAACATGGCAAGGACAAGTAGGTAGAAAGCAAAGCTGCTTACTGGTGTCAAAGCTGTCTGTAAAAAATTCTTTGGTATTATAGAATCAAAACAGTATTTTCAGAAGTCAGTACTGTCAAGAAAAATAAATTTTGCCTATTATCGGATGTGGAAAAAAGACACTGAAATATCAACAAAGATGGGAATTCCAGAACACATGAAGATTAAGCCTTAATGCATACAAAGGTTTTACATATTACGTGGCAGAGTTTAAAACAAGTCTGAGAATATGGAAAGCAACCATTACCTAGATTACTGTAATGGTAAATAAAAAAACCCTAGTAAGTCTTAAAGGCAGCAAAGCAGCTTTGAATAGGAATACAAAGCTCTTGTGTGCTTAAAACTATTAATTTTACAAATTTAATTTTAATAAACTTCGTAATACTGTTTATCTCAAAAAAAAAAAGTTCTTGCTGTCATTTGCAGGTGCTCTTTTGTGTTAAAAGAATCATAAAAATAAAAGCAAATAGCTTTCTTCCAACTGTTAACTGCAAAAAAAAGTATAAATATTGTAAGAGCATATACAGTTTCCAATGCAATAGTCTCAATATTAGTTTTCAGTATGGCAAAAATAATTACTAAAGTTTTATACTCCTCGTGTATATTGCCTTTATTCTTCACTTGCAGTTCCCCTGATTATCAATAATTGTATAATCAGGAAACACAAACGTTGATGAGAAATATACATGACATGTTCTAAATTATTTAATGTGTACATGGTCTAAATTAATTAATAAAAACAATAACTAGTGGATGATGTTATATGGCAAGCTCTTGCTTACTGTAGATAGCAGCTAGACTACTGAAGTGAATATAGGATACTTGTCCTGAGATGTGCAGACTTACTAGCCGGTGATACTGTTTCAAAAAAAGATTATGATTATTTAGTAGTAAAATGGGATTAAATTCCAGCCTTTGGTGTCAGAATACTACTTCCAGTAAAAAGACTTCAATTACTCTATGGAGAGAGAGATATTTCGTCTGACATTGGAACAAACCAGTTCAAATTCAGTCTTCCTTTTTAAAGTTCTATCATAAAGATTTAGCTGAAGGAGAGTGATTCAGATTTTCTAAATGAGGTGCTTACTTCATACACTTTTCTGTACCGACTGAAGGGATTTTTTAAGGTGATCCACAATATGTTATTCGGTGATCCTGTATAGAAAGGAAGGAACTGCCCTGAGCTTGCCGCAAGGCAAGGTGTCTGTTCCATGCAGCCTGGCAGGTGCGGGGGGAAGTTGATCTGTTACCAAGCCCTGCGTGGTTCGAGGGAGGAACCACTGGCCTCCTCAGGTTGAAAAACGAAACAACAGTTTTATTATGAACTTCCCTAAACTGTGTGAGGAGGAACAAAAGTCTTGGTAAGTTCTTATTCTTATCACAGATTCAAAGGAGAAGAAGAAAAGGAGAAAGGAAAGAAAACAAATAACATCACCACGCAGTGGATCCAGCGACGTCTTCTCGATCAGCAAGTTAAAATCCTTGCAGTTATAAGTCCTTGCAGTCAGTGTCTCCCCTGTAGTCCATGGTGGAGCGGTTCTCGCCACATGCTGAAGGATGGTTTTGCCTTTTTCTCGGGCCAGGCGCTCGTGGAATACTTCCGCAGGTCAGACGCATCCGCAAGGTGAGCCCCAGACCCAGTTCACGATGTGCCCTGGCAGACGCCTCAGCGTCTGTGACGACGTCTCTGGGCAGTTCGTTGCCGGGGCAGTTGATCTTCACAGCCTCAGGGCAAATAACACTGGGAAGCATCACCCACCTTTGTGGAGCAGGATCCTTGCTCTGCCCCCTGCCGTTTTCCCGAGCGGCAGCACGCTGCTCACCACCACCAGCCCCTCAGCTTCCCTCAGTTCCTCCCATCTTTGGAGTTCAGAGATAAAAGGGTATCTTGACCATCACAGTGTCTAACACAAGATTGATTCAGAGCTGCAGAAGTCTCCTTTGACCAACTTGCCTGTTGGAGATAGAAAGAGAAGACACCCTTTTCCTAAAATTGATTGTTTGTCAGTATAGACACTTGTCTGATTAAAGTTTTTACATGAACAATCCTACTTTGTAAGAAAGGCTCAAACCACCAGCTTATTGACTAGGGGAAAAAGAGCTGCTGTCCATCTATTTTGCTGAAAGTGCATTTGTGTGCACAAAGTAATGTAGCATTCATGAAAACAGAACAGAAAAGTAAGCAAGGAGAGTCTATAATTATGAAGTTGGATGCTTGTATTTTTAATCTCATCTCCAGTTTTCTGATGCAAAAATAGTAAGCCACATATTCTCAGGTCAACCCTGTGGTTTCCTTAGCATGGGAAACCTGTTTTCCACCATTTACCAAGAACCCATGTAGATGATACCATTCTGTGGAGCATTAAGGGCCACACACAGCTATCATTTACATCCCTGCCCTAGCACATCATCCAGTATGACGGGATCAGAGTCACAGCAGCCTCAAAATATAGGTACTATTGTGCAAGTGTGTCCAATTTATTACAATGCCAGTTCTTGTAATAAATAGCTGGTTTATTTTAGCCAAATTTGAAAAAGGAGTGGAGATTGCAAAGCAAATTATCTTTCTGCACTTTCTGGTTCAATAGGAAAATAGAAAAAAGAGAGAGAAAAGAAGTTAAAATATCCTTCAGTTTGCTTCTAGTACTTTCTTATTTCATTGGCTAATCTCCAGGAAGGCATGGAGCAGACCTTACTGTATTGACAAAATACAAGATGAGTTTGCAATGGAAAAAAAATGAAGGAATGCTCACCTTTTAACTGCTCTCAGGAACAGAACCTGAAGAAATTGTCCACATTGAAACAAAACTGTGGTTAAGCAGTGACTGACAGATCACTTGCATTCAAATACCTTTATTTCTCCAGAACTGTACTTTAAGTGCCTAAAAGTATATGGTGGATTGTGATTTATGCATACAACTGAAAGAGTGCATTCCTGTGCCACAGTATTTAAAAGAAATGCAACAGTCCACATCTCACTGGTGTGGAGGAGAGGCACAAATATATTGAAGTTCCCCAGGATGACTAAGTAGACCTATGGACAAAGCAGGAGAAAGCCCTCTAACATGTTCAAGTTATCTACTTCAACTGCATCAATTTCCATATCATTATGACCAGCCATCCTTTAGTGTGGAGTAAAAGTCCTTTTAAAAACCATATTAACCTAAACTTTTTATGCTTCTGTTCCTGATTAGAGCTTGTTCTTCTGAAGAAATTTATAGCTTAGAAAGGTCATCATCATATGTTCAAGCTTATTTCTGTAATATCAATGTACACAAATTTCTTCAGATTTGTTTTCAAAATTGCCACCTAAAACTGGTCTGAGAAACATTTTTTGGAGTTCTCTTTGTTTCTTTTAATTTAAAGCAGACACATGCAGGCAAACACACACATTGATTTTCCTCTGGAAACTCCTTACACATCTGTCCATCAGTATTGGAAAGCCTTAGTTCCCTGCCTTACATACACATAAGGGTTTCCTATGATCATTTATTTTCTTCTAGTACATAATAGGCTGAACTCCTTTCCAAGGCCACCAACATTTTTGATTAATGTATAAAAGTCTCCCAGCTTCTGTTAGTCAGACAACCAAAAAAGCATGAAATACAGGTCTTGCATCTCTAATCTGTTGAATTTTCAGCATTCCGAAATGCAGTTTCATAAGGGATTCCACTTCTTTTGCAGCATATTTATTATCTAATTAAAAAATCTGTAAACTTTAAAAAGAGTCTTTTAATTACTATTAAAAACTGTTTTCCACTGTAGAAAGAGCGTCCCTCAATTAATTTTATAGGTGAATAGATTAGTTTTAAAAATATATCCTGAAAAAGAATTAACCAAAACAGCTAAAACATAAAAATTACACCAACTGAATACAAAATGAAATATAATAACAGAAGTAATCCAACCATACATGGATGAGATATCAGTGGCTTTTACTTTTAATTAGAAATAACTGGAGGCTATATAGCACAAAACAGAAACAAAAAAGGAAGCTAAGTTCAGTGTAAAGATCCTTTGTCTTCTACAAAATTGAGTGGTAAACAAATATTAAAAGTTGAAAAGATTTTGTTGTGGACAGAAAAAAGAATACTAAATTCAAAGTACATTATTATTAGATCTGATGACAGTCAAACTAATGGTGATTCATTCAGTACTGTCACAAACTGGTGAATTACACTCGTACCAGGGTTCCTATGCTGATCAAAATTTGCAGACAGAATGGTAATTTGGATAAGTATGTTCAGTTTTAACACTATGAAAAGATAAAACTTCAGTGTAATTTGCTTCTTAAAAGTCACAAAAAATGCCTCATCTGTATTATCTGAGTAATAAATTCTTCAGAAAACTAACATAGTTAACATTTGTCTTCATATTAGTAATTCAGAGGTTGAAACAGCACGAATTTGCGTGTATAGTGAGATGAGTAACTGGGGCACTTATGTGAGTAACTGCTCTTTACACTCTTTTCCATTAACACACTTCCCAGTGGGCTATTCAGAGAAAACATTAATTGGAATTAACATTAAACAAGAAAAAAAAAGTGACAGTTTTCCAATTAAGCAAATAAGTACCCATATTTCCTTTATTTTCCTTGAAACTTATTTTTTTCTCGAAACTTATATTTTTCTCAACAATACTCTGAAATATCTTGCCATAATTTTCTGTCATCTTAATGATGGACAGAAAGTTATAAAAATCAAAGCAAGCAGAAAGAAACAGATTGAAAGTCTTACAATGGTGTTTTCATGCCAGCTTTCATGATATTTTTCCCCAAGTGAAAAATGAGAGCTTCTTGAATTGTTTGTACAAGCTTTGTAAGAAGAGAGTATAAATGCAGTTATGTTATAAGACAGACAACAGGTGAGGTACAAAGACAAACTGTATGTTTTCTAGGACAACATGATTTATTGACTTCTAGAAGAAACATTAAAAGCAAGAAAAGGAAGAAGGAGAAAGGAATGAAAACTCAGAAGCTTGTTCTCTAGGTCAGCATAAGAAATTACTGGCCGTCATGCTATGAAGAGCTTTCCTGTGCATTTGGGTTAATATTCCAAATGAAATAGCTGTTAAACTCAACCGTGAATAGCTGATTTTTATTTTTTAATGAAAGGCAAACTTACAAGTTGTGATTAATTATTTAAAAATTTACGAAATCATCTCCACCTGTGAAATGTCTGTGAAACCAGGATAAAGTAGTTGACTCTGTTCTGTTCTTCCTTAACGTTTTGCTTTGTGACATAACAAGCATTACTTTTATATTGTGCCATTCCAGCACCTAAACAATATACTTTGCTCCTTTTCCATGTTTATATAGCATATAAATTATTGTACATGCTCTACTTTGATGTTCGAAATTCAGTTTCCACAAACAATTGCAACAGTTCTAAGTTCACTCTGTGAACTTCCTCCAGCAAAACAAATAATTGGAAGATTTGTGAAGAGAAACACAAAGCAGTTTACAAATGACACAACAGAATTAACTGAAAAAATAATATTTGAATTTCTGTAAGTCTGTATTTGCTTTATTAGATTTTGTGTACAATGCATTTTGAGTTACACAGCATTTATTGGTCAACTTTGAATCACGTATTTTTTAGTCTTTACTTTGTAAATTATAAAGTCTTTATAAAAGCATTTCTTGGTTCTTATGTTGACATATTTTGTTATTTTGTTAATGCTAAGAAAAATCAGGCAATACTGCAAACATGCAAAAAATATTATTATCTTAAGCAGTGATGAGACCACTAAAAAAAAAAAAAAATCAGTATTTTGTTTGTTTTGGTTTTTTTTCTTTTTACATGGGACAAATTTTGCATTTCTTGTTAGTTTTCTATTGAATATTTTATTAAATAGGATGCAATGTAAAAGATTTTTCAACAATGAGCCATTATTTATGTTTGACAATACTGAAACTGGTGCAAGGGAAAAGAAAAAAGAAAATAGGGTACACTGCCACAGGCTGATAACACCATAAGAGAATATTAAAACATAATTTTTTTTTCAGTATTGTAGCTGGTCTGTTATTGCCAAAGAAACTTTGTTAGGCTAGATGCCTTCAGCAGCAACCATGGCCTATTTTAGTGTCAGCAAATGCTATGCAATTCCTGTGGCCATAGAGGCTTTACGGTATTGTTTTTTAACAGGAAGGGTAACCACAAGGTTTTAACAAGTTTGTTATCTAACACTGTGTTTGCTATTGCATGCCATCAAATACTGAAGAGCTTTCTACCCAAAGCAATTCTGGCTTCCAATTTGGACTTAGAAAGAAAGAAATAGTTATCAACACGAGAGACCTACACACCAAGATTTGAGATCTGTAAGACAAATGTCTTTTGTTTCAATAAGCATTTGGATTCACTGAAGTACACAATGTAGAGGCTAACATGTGAAACAGAAATAAATATGTGTTCTAAATAGCAACATTCAACACATACATTTTGCATATTATATAACTACACTGTTCTGTCACTGTTACTAAACATTCAGTTGTCTGTTTCCTTTGTTGAACATATCTGTGAAATTTATGTATAACTATTCAGTGCTATTTCAGCTATGACCTATATATTTTAAAAATTATTGTGCACTTCTGTATTAATCCATTCATAAAATCAGTCTCTGGTTTAATCCTCATATGTATTTTAATGATGTGTTACTTTATGAAGTGTAAGACTGAAGGCTGCGTGCTACCGACATACTCAGCTCATAGGATCATGCTGCTTGTCTTTAACAGCAACAAATTCTACTACAGAGAATTAATGATTAACAGCATGTTAATATGATTAACTGGAACTATAAAAGTATGGGTATTAGCTTATACATAGAAGACGTCACATTGCAATCATCCACTTATTAAAGCATCAGCATTAGGCATTCACAATAGTGACTGAGCAACAGGATTTTGGGAAAGTATTCACAATTTCTTCTATGCACATGCTTTCTGAAAAATTATTACATTACAGTTTTGACCCTTGGCACACGTCATTCGAAATTTCAGTTTACAAGGAGAATGCTACACATACATTTTTATTATCACTTTCCATTTTTGTTTTCAGTTGAAGAAGTCTTTTATTTTAACCTTTGAAGCCTAGTATCGTAGTGCCAACTTATATACACAAGCACATACTTTATAGCATATGCTCAGAGAAAGGATTTTTTTAGACATTTATATATATATTAAATCTTTCTGTTCTTTCAGACCTAAAATTCATATTCAAATTGATGAAAGGAGGAAGCCAACAAAAGGGAGAATAAAAGAAAGGAAAACTGAAATTTTGGAAACTCAGCACAATTAATATTTTCATTTATTTTTCCTCTTTCCCCTTACTCTTAAGTGAAAGAATGCATAGTAAAAGGCTCTAAAGTTTTCTTGGTTGTATGGCAAAGATAATGTAAATAGATCGTGTTTACATTTTGTTCCCAAAGTTGTGATTTCATTGGTGATTCCATGTCTCGCAGAAGGGCAATGTCTGGTAGTGTCTCATTTAAAAGCTGTAATGAAGGATCCAATGTCACTGATGTGCTTTGGGATGCCCACAAGTGCAAAGCTCAAATCTGCAAAGCACTGTGGAAGAAAGGATCCATTTGTACTGTGCACAAATGGGATGCTGAATGAGCTCAGCACCCTCCAAAGACTACTCAGCACCTTACTGTATTATCCCTACAGAACAGAAAATTAAATAGGTGAAAAAAGACATTAACGCACAGCTCATGTAGCACATACTCTGTCTGCAGCAGTAAGCACTAGCCAGTAGCTATTAAGTAGAGCATTTTGCTCTTTCTCAAAGAAGAAAATACAGATTATTTGTTACGGGAACTGTCAGCTGCATTTCTTTGGTAGAAATAAGGCATTTTCAGCATAATTCTACTATTAGTATTACAAAAATACAGTAAAGCTACATCTTTATTCAATATTTCTTAATGAGAAAAGATTTGGGTCTATTGAATTTTTTCCCCTTTATATCCTCTGTCATTTGAAAGATCTGTGTGGCATGAAATAAGCCAGGTAACTAGATTTGTCTAACAGATAAAAAGAATTTGGTGATCTGTTTTGGAAATTCTGGATAATGAGTGGTCAATTAAAGTTACACAGTACTCTACTCTGTTTCCTGGGGAACAGCTTTCAAGTTCTGTTTCAGATGATAGTTAGTGAATGTGTTTCATTTTAGTACCTTTGCAGTCCCATGCAGTTTACAAGGATTATTCAGGTAATTAAAATGCTATGTGATCTTTAGTAACCTATTGAGTCTGTTTAATCTTTACTTGCAATATAAAAGTGGCTGCTGAAAGAAGATTTTGGATTTACGTTATTCTAATAAATGATGCTAACTTTAATCCTTGATTAATCCTGAAAATTAAAAAGTGCAAGATGTGGAACCACAATGCTGTTTAATATCACCATCCTGAAAAACGACCCTGTGCAAGACATCAGATTCACTTAACAATTCATTCCTCTGTTTTATCCTTTTAACCTGAGGTTGAATATTCATAATAATAATTTCATCTACTCTTGCAGTGTCTTCTGTAGTGTTCAATTCCTTGGATAAGACTGAAGTAGATTTACAGGTAGGTGGTCTTGGTCTCAAACTGTTGAAATATAAACTTAGTTTTTCCATCTTCTATGGCCCAGCGATCAGAACAATTGGCCTTCATGAGCAGAAGGTATGTGTATTCATCAGGGGTGTTCTACCTAGTAGAAAATTATTCCCTAGGTTATTTTGGACCTTAGTAGTGCCCTGGTTCCATCTGGGATAGAGTTTTTGCTTTAGTCTGAGAATAATGTTCATAACACAATGATGTTTTAGTTGTCACTAAGTTGCGCTTACTCCAATCAAGGACTTTTCAGTTAACTCATCCTCTGCCAGTGAGGAGGGGCCCAGGAAGCCAGGAGGAAGCAGAGACAGGACCCCTGACTCAAACTAGCCAAAGGGGCATTCCATACCACAGCACATCATGCCCAGTATAGAAACAGGGGGGAGGTAGCCGGAAAGCCCAGATCACTGCTCAGGTCAGGCTGGGTATCGGTCAATGGGTGATGAGAAACTGTGCTGTGCATCACTTGTGTTTACTGTTGTTGGTTTTTTTCTTTCCCTTTTTAGTTTTATATCTCCTTGTTGTTGTTATTGCTGATATTATTATTACTATTATTAATTGCCTTTAGCATGATATTGTATTTTATTTAAATTATTAAACTGTTCTTAACTCAGTCCATGGATTTTACTTTTTTATTCACAATTCTTCCCATCCCGTGGGGTGCAGGGTTGAGTGTCTGCATGGTACTTAATTGCTAGCTGGGGCTAAACCACAAGTACTAATCAAAGAATACTAGTTTTTCAAATTTATTCCTGGGAGAGTGTTTATCCCCAAAAGTTCATAGTTTAATGAGTAAAGCTGTACATGGTTGGAAGGAAAAATGAGTGAAGCATTGGTTTAACACAGAAATGGAGTAGCTCCTTACTAGGCAAAGAGGGTTTCAAGCATTATGCCAGAGATGTGTTTTGAAAAAAAAAAAAAAATACTTTTACATTTCCCTGCTATGGAAAAGTGCTTCTTTTTAAAGAATAGGTTGGAGTGTTAGAGTGTGATAAGAGAAGTGAAAATGCCTGAGATTAAAGAAATTAATAAAAAGACAGTGTAATGATTGCGTGTAATGATATCTGAGGTAATTGGAAATGACCATTAAAATGCTTGGAATAACAGATGCTTAAGCCTGAAAATGATCAATATCATGACTGTGAAACAGCTGGATTCATTAATTGAAGAAATTAGCTAACTGGAGAGGAACTTACATCTGGTTAGATCAATTAAAAACAATGGATTGAATAGGAGAGTTGTGCTTCATTGATTCAAATAAAATAAGTTTAGTAAGAGATTTAAGAAATCACAGATGGGTGTCTAATTAATAACAAGGACAACAAAAAAACCTCCAGTCTTGAGTGTTGGGGAAAAAAAGAATCTGAACAAACATAAGGGATTAAGTGTATTGAGGGCAGATACCTGAGGAAGTCAGGGTAAGGGTTTGGTTAATTGAAATCTATTGTATCAAACAATAGCAGAAGTGAACGTCTCTTTCATGTATTGCTTTTGGTGGAGCTGGTTCTTCTTCTACTCATTTAAGAAAGCAGGATTTGAAAACGTGTCACAGTCAAATGTAATGAGAGGCACGTTTAAAACCTCTGCTAGGACACAAACAGTAGAGGTAAGATAGAGATAGACACTAACAGCTTCTAAAAATCAAAATGCAATCAACAAAACTTCGTATAATAAATTTCCATATTCTAAGAGTTAAATACCAGAGTTAAATAATTGTTTTTACTTTAATGTGAAAAGTGCTTTTGACAACAAAACACAGGGTCTGATCTCTGCTCAGAATTGTCCTAGTTCAAGCCTGTGTATACTTAAAACTCCAATAAAATTCAAAGATTAAGTTCTTTGAGTGACAAAAGTTAAAGGCTGTGTGCTGGAAGAAGGCTAAATATCCCCGGTTTTGCCAAATCAAAGTAAGTGTTTAGTTGAAAACAAGCAGTGCAATAGTCGCTGAAGGCCTGCTGTGAACTGCAGAAGAATCCTTCAGAAGTTAATAGGCATCTTCCTTGGCTGTGGAGGAGCCTGAGAAGATGAGGAAAGAACTCTGAATTTCTCTGTGGGCCTGCCATGTACTTAGTTGGGCATCTTTTCAGAACAGAGCAAATACAGACTCCTTCTCTAGAGAATTTGAGCAGGAGATGCATGGATAACTAGGAAGGTATCAGAAGCTGCTGAAACTGCATCCTTCCATCTCCAGGAATGATTGTATAACATTAGTGTACAAAATGCCAATATTAATTCCTTAGAATCCTGCACTAACACTTAAAATTGCAGTGCACATTTTGCCAGCTCAGGATAAGGCAACATGCTGAGTGTTAAGGCTGCAAGCAAACGAGTAGATGTGGCTGAAGGTTGCATTAATTAAGCAGAACAGAAGAAACTACTGCATGGAAGAAAATAAATTGCTGGGCATGAAAAATAATTCTGTGTCTGCGTACATGCACATGTACGTGTCTACTGGAAAAATGTGCTCAGCATCACTATTTTGATGTAAAAGGACAAGAGGGAGGAATCTCTTGAGTGCTTCTGTCCATCAGGTCGGCACTACCCAGGACAACACTGAGAAGAGCCTGCCTCCGTCTTCTTTGCACCTTCGTTACAGGTATTTATATGCATTGATAAGATCCCTCTTGAACCTTCTCTTCTCTAGGCTGAACAGTCCCGCCTCTTTCCTTCTTTCCTCATATGAAGTGATCCAGTCCCTTACTCATCTTGGTGCCCCTTTGCTGGACTTGCTCTGGTAGCTCCACATCATTCCTGTACTGGGTATTTCCATAAAACTGGTTACTGGTCTCCAGCTACACTTTGTGCCACTGATCACCACCTTCTGGGCATAGCTGTTCAGCTGCTTTTCAGTACATCTCACTTTCTATTCATCAAGCCTATACCTCATCAGCATCTCTTCAAGGGTGTTATGGAAGACAATGTCAAAACCCTTACTGAGGCTGAGATAGACAGTACACACTGCTCTCCACCCATATGCCTAGCCAGTAACAATTAGCAGCAGTAATAAAGAGCAGCAGTAGGGTCTGTGCTTCTCTGTCACAGAACTATGTATTCATGAGACTTAATATTTTATTTGTTCAAATAGGAATTGATTTTAAATGTGATCAGATGGGGATTTGCCACTACACTTGAGAATCATAAAAGAAATGAAATGGAAAAAAAAATGACAAGGATTATTAAACAAACATTAGTCAATATAATTCAGTTATTCATGTGAAAATTTTGCTATTTACAACTCATTAATAAGTTAATAATTTCATTTCCAGCTTTTACTGTTGTTTGCATTGCAATAGGACCAATGATAGTGTTACTGATCATAACAGCACTGAACTAGTCATTGTATGTAAAGATTGTATTTCTCATACCTTTAGCTGTTGATGAGATCCAAAATCTATTGGTTGAACACTCTATCTATTCTTTGGCAAGATGGTTACAAAAATTACTCCAGCAGGCTTGAATGAGAACACGAAAAAAGTGGAAAACAAGAAGTGCAGAAGATATGGTTTTGAGCAGAATAGCTACAAAAGGCCTCAGGTGAGACAGAAGAGAAAAGGCATCTATGTATAAACACAGAAATCAGAAAAATGGTTTATGCTGTTGTCATTGTAAATTCCTTATCCCACAAAGAACATTTCAGAGTGGACATAATGGTAAGCATACTGTAATAAAAAAAACAAGAAATATCCATTAGCTAAATCTACTCTGGTGTACTTTTAAGGAAAAAAGTGAATGCCTGAATAATCCTCTATAGTTCCTAAATGAATTCTGGTTATAAAGAAAGAGCAAAGTTAGAGCAAATGCAAGATTGCAGCTACTGCTAATATCAGTGGCTTGCACATTTGCCACTCTAGTACTTAATTCCCTGCCATTGCACCTTTGACAGCTGGGAAACTTTGGTAACATAATAATCACTTAGCAGCTAGGTAACATAAAGAAGATTAATTATTAACAATAAATTCCTTCAGCTTTGCAAATTATAAACATTAATGAAGGAAAGGTTTAGAAATATTTATGTAACTATTTTCCTTATGAGTAGGTAGTTCCTGTGAGGTATGAAAGTGTTTTCCATTCATTAATTAAACACGTATATAGAATATGTGTAGAACATAAAATACATAAAGAATACGTTATACTATATATAGAATACATTCTACTATATATATAAGATTCATTATTAGTATATAGGACTAACAAAATTTTAAAAGTGCCAGAAATTATTTTGTTGTATTTTCTGCGTAAGTAGATGACTACAATCAAGAAAGAAGCCTTTAAGAATGGTAATGGGTATAATTCTCAAATAGTTCTTGTTATTTGGGACTGCAAAAGGAAAACAAATGTGCGTAATTAATACTCCTCCTACTCTAGAAATAATTAGACTATTTAATCAAAGAGTTGTAATATTTTCTTTTGATGGCTCTAGAACTAGCTTCTATTCATATTAATTATCCTGGTAATTTTTATAACAACAGATATTTATAACAGCATTCTAAACACTTATCTTCTAAGGCCACACCAGTAAAATGAAGGTGAAGTGTTACTAGTTTTGCCACAATTACAAACACTTGACTTCATTTACACCAGTGGGGAGGTACATATGGGCTCCCTAAAAGTCACATTTGAACACCAGTGTTTTTAGAGTGAAGCATTTGCACACCCCAGCATGTTTCTGGGAGAGAAGGGCAAGCTCCAACACTTCTGGAGGGCTTCACCACACTTGTTCAGTTCTGCCTCACACCAGGCGATGGACATACATCCACTCCTGCTGTTTGCTGGCAGTTGAAGAGGTGAGGGAAGAGTGAACATGGAAGGAAGAGTAAGGAAAAGTCACCTCAGGAAACCAGATTCCACTTACGCAGTTCGCAGCAGAGCCTGCACAATCCCTGTTTCACTGGAGAAGAGACAAATACAGGAAAAAGGATTAACAGCAACTGTACAGGAAAGAAAAGCTTATGGAAGAAACTTCAGGCACAGCTGAGAAATCAAGGTAAGGAGCAGTGAAGACTGCTTCACTGGGGGACAAGGGGCAATGACACAGCACCAAGTGTGTGAAAGGCAAAAGAACTGGAGCAAAACCAACCAGGCGAGCGCGAAACAAAAACAGGACACGCAGAGTGATTTAGAAATAAGCTGGTATCTAGCAGGCAAGCAATTGACTTTTGATGGCTTTAACCTTATTTCCAGAAGCCTGTTTCTATAGAAGCACAGCTTTTGAACTGCGTGTTACAGTTCCCTCCAAGGCAGTGATCAGTCTTGATCAAGGTCCACCAGTACAAGCCAGGAAGCAATAATACTAACTGGAGAATGGGGATGGCAGTCAGTCAATCACCAGGAGAAAAGCCTCCAGCATCAGCATTCCTAGTTGTGTATTAACAGCTTCTCTGAAAGGCAGTAATGCAGTTATGCCTGGACTCCAGTCACGTGCATCCAGACGTGTCTTTTATAGGTGACAGACATGCGATCCTGCACCTCATGCACAATGTCCCACAGAAGAGAGCCTTCCAGTGCAGTCCATCCCGTGTACTCCAGCATAGCCACACTCTCCAGTCCATCCAGTGCTTCTAAAACCTAACACTGGGTGTTATTTTAATATAGGTATTTCTAACCATTCCTTGTATCTAAATCTTAAAGCCTTTTAGCTCTTCCTAACATGAGCTATGTTAAAAATACTATAAGAACCAGTGGAAGCAATTAAACACCAGCATGCAGCTGGTGGTCGAGTGCTGCAGCAGAAATTGCATAATGAAATCAAAACTGTACCAAATGAAGAAAGAAAGTCCCAGAAAAGTGACCCTTTCAAACTTAAGCTATAGAACAAGTCAGATGAGTTTGGCAAGGGTGGAGCAGGGAGAAGGCAAGGGGAAATAATTTTAACAGGCTCAGCTGTGGAGCAGCAAGGGATATGTACACAGCACCTCATGGACAGGATATACTCAGCAGAGCCAGGCTGCTTTGAGGGATTTCTAATTCACGTTCTGTCATCTCCAAGCAGAGAAAAAAAGCTGGACATGAGGAAAACAAGGACAAGAAGGGACTGTAACAGCGAGTGCTGTGCAATCCATCTACTGTTACACACTGTGCTGAAGGCAGACCAACCCGAAGCAGCACACATCCAAGGACTTCTTGCCACATCTACAGAGCACAAGCTCTTTTTGGTCAGAGGCCAGGGCCATGTGCCAGGAGCAAAAACATCACAAGCAAAGAACTACCGAACTCCTTAAGTGTAAAGAAAGGAATAACTGGGGAGATGACTCAGTTGCTGCAATACAAGTCTGTAATAACGTGCATATTGAACACTGAAAGACGTATTTGCTTTTTCTGAACTCTGATCATGCACTGAGTCACCACACCAACTCCTACCTCTATTGTTCCCATAAACTACGCTGGAGCTGGATTAGCCAAGAGCAAACTAAGTGCCAGGCTGCCAAGCCCACCACCCGGGCCTTCCTCTTATAAGGCAATTCACAAGGATTTCAGTTACAGAAGACACAAGCACAGTTCTGCACTGCAGATTTCACCCGAGGCTGCCCAGGTCAGTCACCAGCTCCTGCATTCAGGCTGCTGTATGTTAGTGCTGCGCTCTCCAGCCTGTCTCAGATGCTATTCCTTTTCCTCCCGTGGTTGCAGATGTGTTGTTCCTCTTGCTTCTGTGATTGTTCTGTGCTGCAGAAGACTGGGCTACCTTGCAGTTCATAGAATCACAGAAGGGTTTGGGTTGGAAAGTACCTTAAGATCATCCAGTTCCAACCCCTTGTCATGGGCAGGGATGCCTCACACTAGACCATGTCACCCAAGGCTCTGTCCAACCTGGCCTTGAACACTGCCAGGGATGGAGTATTTACCACAATGAAGAACTTGTCTAACTCTGGATATAAATACTTTTCAGATCTGATTTCCCACAACTATGGCCACTGAACAATCAAATGTGCTCTATTCATAAAACAGGCATGGCGGCAACTTAACTAGGAAGAGCTCTTACCTATGGCATCCAGCTAGAGTTAGAGGGGATGAGCAACGCCAAGCTGAGAGACCTCCACATTACTAAGGGATGGAGGGCACAGAGGGAGGGGATGTTCAGGCCCATTAACAAGTCAACAGCACAGTAAAAACCACAGAAGTTGAGAGGGGAAAAAAACCCCTGAGTCCCAGGGCCTGTTCACCCATTGGACAAAACACTGTTCGAACTTCCCCTGTGGTTCTAACACGGGAACTAAAGCTGCAGAAGGTCCCAAACACTTCAGAAAACCTCTCAGGTTTGTTCCATGCAGATGCTTCAAGATTAAAGTAGATTAACCCACCCTGTTTCAGAGTCAGTATGTACATCTATCACACCGAGAAAGCCTTTGCACTTCTGGCAGGCTGTAGATGCAAAATGAAGATTCATTTATCAGCCATTGCTGATGTATTTATAAACTTCCTTCATCCCCTAAATGTTAGCTGACATCTGACAGACTCCAGATTTGCCTTTTGCTGCCTAAATTTAAACCCCTAGTAAAGAAAGACAGCAACGTTAACTCCACCAAGGAGAAATCTGATAATATCCTTACCACACAGGGTGCAACACATGGCTACAACTCCACGATGCAAGAAAGCTGTGTTTGTAAACAAGATGCTCTTATAAAACCCTACCTTTCAAAACAAGAAAATCCACACAGGATGAGAAGAATCAAGACATGGTCAACTCAGTACCTGGGATAGTATATCTGGAAAATGAGAAGCCTGAGGGGAATCAACACAAGACTATGAACAGCATCCCTAGCACAAGTGATGTACACACAGACAAATCTTTTTGCCTCTAAGGCAGATTTATGGCACATGAAGACATATTGATGCCAAGGTAGTTAAATGACATTTTTTGCCAATATAAATCCTCTTTGAATGGGGAGATTTTGCCAACAGAGCTGTACCAGAGAAGTCTTTATAGTGCAAATTAACCTGCACACAAGGCCAAGTTCATTTCTGGAATAATTTCATTAATACTGTGTGATGTAACATCACTGCAATTTGGCTTGAGTATGTTGAAGAGCCCTTCAATAAATAAGCTGCCTGAAGTCAACCCTGGTGCTAAAAGTAGGTTTAGTTACCCAAGAGGTAACACCCTGCCATGCTCAGACATGTTCAGCTATGAGTCACTTCTATACAGTATACATTGAGTCAAAACCAATCTAATAGTCCAGGAGAAAGCCCTATATATATTAACAGCAGCTTTCTCATTTCATAATGAACACAGGTGCTTTATGATGGCTCCTTTATAAAGGCACTGTTGAGCAGTGCAAACCAGGTCACTGGTTTTAAGGACAAGCAGCAGACACGTTCTCCCTGAAGCTCCATCCCCTCTATCAATATCTCTTGCTCTTGGGTTGTATCAGGAAAAAGACCACTCAGCAGAAGAGGTCTGCAAATTAGAAGAGGCTGTTGAGTAAAGCTGCTGCCCCCTGACTCATCACTGTGCTGATGGTGACGGGCTGGGGTTTCTAAACCCTGCCTGTCCCACACTGCCTCCCCTTCTGCTCTGATGCTGGAGTGTGTCAGAGCCAGTGTTATGCTGGAGCCAGCACGAGGGGAGAGAAAAGGGTCTGAGACACGGCAGTTAGAGTTGCTTTTGCTTCTTAGACAAATGCAGTTCTCCCAGACAGACCAATATCTTGTGATGCAACCTGTCCTAACCAGAGAAAGGTACTTGATAAATTCCATCTTGGTTAAAAGCACAATAGGCGAGAGCTCCACATTTTGCAGCAGCAGTCAGTGCTGGTTAAGCCCCTGCGAGATGTCAGCACAGGCTCCCGCTGCTCCGCTGCCAGGAGCGGGTTTGTGAAGAGCAGAGAGTTTTTATCTCCTCTGTGGCTGTCACTACGAGCTGTATTCAGACACATTCCCTTGATTGTCCCCTACTGTGAGCAAGCAATTTTGGAGATGTGTATGCAGCACTTCTGCAGGGAAGACAACGTCCAGATTTGTTTTGAAAGAGCAGACAAACTTCAATGCAAAGCAGGAAAAGCCATTGCTATGAACCTCCATCAGAAATGGACTTTAAAGTCCATTTAGTGGACTTTAAAGAGAACCATGGCCAAACAGAATGTGATCAGCCAGTTCCTGTACAGCAGAAAAGCGGTTTTCAACAAAGCAGAAAGGCAGCAAATGTGAAAAACAGTTATAGGAAACACACTCCTCCACAATACAGTTTCCCCTGTGGCAAGGAGCACTGCAAGCTACTGAAGGTATAAGATGTGCAGCACTGCACTTGAAAGGAATTCAACATTTATGCAGATGCAATTGCCTGGTGTTCCCGAAGTATGAGAGAAACCATAACAGGCCTCTGGCAGAAGCCAGGAAAAGAGCTTTCCTACAGAGGGGTTACTGCATAATTAATGTGTAACAGAGGCAAGCAGACCTGCCTCTGAACAGCCCTTATTTCTTAACCTGGAAACAGGACATGGCACTAGCTGGAGCTGACCTGGTGCAGCAAGTCTGCGTCAAAGAGTGACTGCTACCGCCCCGTTCCAGGGCAATGGAGCATCAAGAGATCTGGAAAGATTGCTGAATTATAAATATCCATCATTCCTCCCTCATTCTGTGACACGCAGGCACAGCCTGGGCGACGATGGGAAGAGCAGGAACTAGCAACAGAAACAGAAAAAGCATGATGGAAACACAACCAAGCTGGCAACCCTCTCCCCAGCCTATAGTGAGCAAAACCCCACCGAGACCCAACCTCACCTTTGCTATTTCAAGCATGGATAAAGCTTGAAAGAACCTGATAAAAGGCCAAGGGAAAAAGTTATTCTCTGAGTTTTTCCAGTCAAGCTTTTCCTTCTCCCACTCCAGGCCATTTGCAGCTTTCTGATGAGCAATATTATCCCTTAAGGACTGGAAACTGAAGTGACTGGACAGAGAAGGCAGCAATTGGAAACCTTCAGTAGGGTTCATTCTGGCCTCCCTATTTCATACCCTCACACTCACAACTCCCATTTCAGGAGGAATGGAGACTCCAACAGCAGGCAGGAGCGCAGGCAGGCATGTGCTGAGCAGTCCTTCGTGTGCAGCTGGCTGAGGAAGACTCTGTTGATCATTAACCCAATATCCATCAGGGAAACATCTTGCTGCAGTCATTTCATACAAAGGTTTATTCTGAAGCAAAATGGAGGTATAAGACTACTCCAAATTGAAACCCTGAGGCCACATCCTATTAGGTTCCTTCATCTGTTTTTCCATTGCAAAGCCAGACTGGCGCTTGGTAATTCCTCAAAGGCACTAAACAAGACCTTTAATTTCATTTTCTACATTGGGTACACTGAACAGCTTCATTGAGGCAAACACTCAGCTCTAGAAAGTGGCAATCTCCAAACAAGTAATGATAGAAAGCTCTTTTTATTTCAAAGAGCACATTTAAGGCTCTGAAATTACCAGCCACATGCAGGGTGATGGTTTCTGTAGGTCTGTAAAGCTACACTTTATCAGTGCTGCAGCTTTCTAGCCCTTCCAGGACAGTAAATCCATATACTCTCTTCCTTCCTCCCATGTAAGCACGCTCAGTGCTCTCAGGCTGAACAGATAGGGCTCATTTCTTATTCAGAATATAGCACACGGCTGTAAAAGTATTTTTAGCTCCAGCCCCATCTCCTGCTACAACACGGGACCTCCTTCAAGGCCTCCTCTCACCAATGAACTGTGATAAATTCAGTCAAAGGAAAGGCATAATCCTGCTCTCTTGCTAGCTCAGCTACTTTCTATCCACAGGGAAAGCATCCGTTATACAGCCTGTATATGCTATTGCTTATCTAGAACATCCTGTCTCTTCCACACTTGCCTCCTCCCAATCCTCTATTCTTCCTGTGCTTCCTCTTTGTGTTCTTCTTCATCCCCATAACCTCATCCCATTTCCTCATCTCAACCTTACCGATCGAGCTACATGGGAGAAGCACGTGAAAATGACATCCATGAAGATTAGCAATTTTGAGTCATGAAGAACAATTCCCTTTCTTGCTCACCAGATTAAAAATACCCCAAACAAGAAGGCTGTTCATGCAGTGAACACAGGCACAACTGTTTGTCCAGTGGGAAGCGCCTTTCAAATCCAGGCTGAGTCCCACTGTATGGTACCAGAGAGATCCTGATGCCAAGTCCAGAGTTGCAATAGCAACGTATAGCGTGTCTCCCAGCAAGTGCACTTGGCATAACGTGAATAAACTGCAAGAAAAGACAAAGCCTCTCATCCTGCAGGGTCAGCAGCTGGTTCTGGGGTAGGGTAACACATCAACCACGTGAAATGACACCTCAAATAATCACCTCTGTATCATGGATTACTGACAGAGAAGAAAAAAGCAGATCCAAATGCTGGTCCAGGACACTCCTAAAGGCTTCTGGTTTATTACACAAGGCACAGCTACAAAATAATTCCTGAGCCATTTCAGAGCAGAGCTGGCAGCCCACCACAGAGGATGCAGAACATATCCTGTTTGAAAAAGGGAGGCCTCATACAGAGCCACATCCGTCTGTCCTTGCACAGATGAAACCCTACAGAGCCAAGCGCAGGTGGATGCTGCAAGAGCTCACCATCCCACTCTGTGAGGCTTGCCCTGATGTGAGGGAGGTTTCTGATCTGAGGGCTCTTTCCATGCTACCAGATGTAGCTTCTTGCAATAAAATAGGAAATAAATCTGTACCTACCTCATTTATCCAGAAACTGGTACCAGAACAACTTGCCACTGGCAACTTATGGCCTATTAAAATACCAACCACTGTGCAGCGAGACCACAGGCTCCCAGAGGCAGGCATGAATTCCTCAGAAATATAGCTACAAAGCTAGAATCAACACTAATGGCAGTGCAAGAGCACAAAGAATAAACAGACTGAAAGCCATTTAGGTTTTCTCCTGTACTTCAGAAATAAACACATCTTAAAGGGAGGGAGGGCACCCTCTCCTACCTACCTTAGTCCTCAGCTAGAGAGGATGGTATTGCCACCCTGCAAACCAAATGGCCCACATGGCCCCAGTTTCAATGTAGAACATTAATGTCCAACAAGTCATTTTTTGAGCCAAGAGCTGCTTAAGTCACACAGATGAGGATGTTGCTAAGAATTAGCTCTTCAGAATCAGCGATGAGAGGGGAAGTTTGTAAAGCTGGCTGTATCCAAACATATTTATTGATGCTGTACACACAGCCTATCGGTTACAGGCCTTTACATTACAGCTGCTGGTGAACAAAGCAGCCCCTGCCTGAGCAGCAGCAGGCAGAACAGCAATCAGAGCATGAACAGAGACTGTTTCCCATGGCAGGAAAGTTTTAATGTAACTCAGTCTGTCTTGTGACAGGCTCCGACACGGTAACCAGTGACAGGAAGAGGCAAGTCTGGCACAAAGCAAATCAACCCACCCCAAAGCTGCTGCGGTCAGACCCTGCAGGTGAGGCAGCCCAGAAAAAGCAACAGAAATGCTCTGCAAACTCAAGCTTCAGCTTAAGACTGTTTGTGCTGAGGATCCTGCAGCGCTGTTATCACTTCTGCACCCTTTTCCAACACCCTCACCTTGCAGAGGTTAAACCTCATCCACTGCTTCTGCTCTCATTACTTTTACCTACATTTAGCTACCCCTTTTCTCATTTTTGCTGTTTAGTTTCTCTATGTTTAGCTCTGAATGCAGGCAGTGCAGGTACTATGCCTTAATATTATCTGGAAATAGGTGATGTTTTACTGCACATTATTTCTAGAGGCTGCATTCAAACTCCTTCTCCATTAACACCCCCAGCCATTAGCACCCCCAGCCCACTCCTGTGGCTGCAGCCAGGAAAGAAGGATGCTGGATGAAGCTGCTCTAGAGCATTAAAACTCACTCTCTTGATCTGTATATTAAAAATAGATGTACACATAGGGAAAGTCTATGTTTTCAGACACATTTGCAACAAAAGCACTTTTAAAATATGTTATCACATCAAATGCTTCAGCAGACATTGCACTGAAACACTAAAGACAAGCACGCTGTCCTAAAATATGGAACTGGGAGGATGGTTAGAGCCACAACCATTTCTTCCTCTGGCAGTCCCACTCAAATCAAGATGCAGAACTCAGCCAGTGATCTTCTCCTTTCACTACAGCTAGTTTTCTTCCCTCTTGGGGATGCTGACTCTAGAAGAAACTATTTAGTTACCTAACCTTTAAGGCAGACAGTGGTGAAGATTTAGATCTCAGCTGGGCTGAATCAGTCCTTTAGTCTCCGATTAATGATTTTCCAGTCTGAAAGAGACAACCGTGGTGAACCTGAAGGATCCTGTAACACCTGACACAGTGACTATTTATGTAAAGACAGTGAATTAGTTGATTTCTAACTCTCACCGTTGAGAGCCACAGTCGGGAGGTGGTGCAAGTTGCACCTCCCTCCACACAGGTATCTGAATCACCAGCCGTGTGTTAGTAGGACAATGCTTCCACCCTTTTATTTGTGTCCTACAGAAATGAAAGAGTTGTGTATACCAACAATGATGCTTTGCATCCTGCCAGCAGAGGAAAGCAAGTAGCTTTAGGTCTGTACCTACATGAGGATGACAAAGCCACACTTACGCAAAAGCCGACCTCAGTCCACAAGGAGCTATCAGTGTGAGGTGCCTTCCCAAATATCAGCATTTCCTTTGGCTCTCTGAATGCAGCTTTACACCAATAAAAAGGAAAAAGGCAGTGCAGGAAGTGGCCTTTCACACTTACTCAATTAAACATTTGAAGTTTAAGAATACTCTCAGTTCAGGCTCCAGCACCCAAATACTTCAAGATTAGATCACCTTAAGAGGGGTCAGCCCTTCCCAGCTCGAGCCTGCCATGCACACAGCTGCTGGGATGCAGGACATAAGCTAATTCTTTGGTTTAAACTGGTGCAGGAGTGCCAGGATCAGAAAAGCAAGATGAAATGCCACATGCACTGGGAAAAGCATAATCCCAAAGGAAATACAGTCTGAGATGCCTTTAGAAGAATGAGGAAGGTGGGAAATGCCCTTAAAGTCACTCAACTCATGCAAATCAGTCTTTCCTCTACAGTCAGCCAGGGACTTTCAGAGTACAATCCCTTCTTCAAATCCAGGAATACCAGAGTGTTGGCACAATAACAGAACAATGTAGGATGAAGTGTCAGGAGCCTGAGGATAACACCTGCCTTTCCACTGCCTTCACATCACACACCGGCAGCACTCGCTGCCAGCACGCAGCCAGAAATCAATCAGTGCCGAGGTAAAGAGCATCTGGCTGTCACTCAGCATTATCTGACACCGTGGGCAGAAGGGGAGGGAATTTAATCACATCTTCCTCTTTTGTTATACCCAAAGATGTACATGTGCGTACTACACCAGCCTGTAGCTTTAGGCTCTCATTTGGACATCCAGGCTCCCTCCTGTGATGAGCCAAGGATCCAAAGCTTCCCAGTGAGCTTCTCATATCATCTCTCTAGGAACAAAAGATACCCTCCCCTAAAAAAAACCCCTTCAAACTGGTCCAACACGAAGCAGCCCATCTGCTTCCCAAAAACGGTTGCCATGAATACATCCCTGCTGCTCCGTGCCTGCTATTTTTAAAGCTACTTGGGAGGCAGCTGAATTCACTGGCGGTTGTGCTATTTCAGTATCTAGATTAATGCTATTCAAGGAATATATTGGGGAAATACAGCACCTGCCTGGCCTATACCTGCCTCAGATGCATTTTCAGGAGACCAAGCTCTGTAATCCAACAGCAGGGTGATAAACCCACAGACAATAGCTGCTTTTCACACAGAGCACTGTAAACTGAATTGCGTCTTATCCCCAGAAGCCTCACTGGAACATAAGGAGACTTTATAAAGGGAGGGAAAAGGACAAGCAGAAGGATATTGCAAAAGCAACTTCAGTCACGAATATACCCATGGTTTAATACAAGGCCTGAGCACAGCAAGTGGGGGGAAAAGGGTCCCCAGCCTGCAAGACAAAAAGAAACCAAACAAGGAAACCCCAAAGCTGAATGTGCTGATAGGACCTGGACCTTTTCCAGAGTGCCTCAAATTCCTAAGAGAGTTAAGTCTTAATGCATTTCAGGCAGGTTTCCCTGTACCCAGGCTGCTTTGTCCCAGCCTGGGCAGAGGAGGTGTGAGCAGCTCTCAGTCCTGCCCAGGTACGTGCAACCCAGGCTGCAGTGGACTTGGGACTGGGATGGGCTGATGGGAGCTGGCAGTACAGCCTTCCACTTCACAGGTCAAATCAACCTGGTGCCACCCAGCAACATACTGAATAGATCAGATCCCCACCTCTCACCACAGACATGCACAAACTGCTAAGTAATTGTAAATAACCTGAAAAATCTGTCTCTGGAGATCTTTATTTTATCGGACTCTTCTTTCCACATCATAGGTCACTTAATCCAGAGAAAACTGATATAGTGTGTCCTGTGAAGGGCTCCTACACCTCCCTCTGCCCTCTCCATTTACAGACTCCAAATGCCATGGGACACCTTGGGAGATCAATTCTCTGCAAACTCATGGGCAGATATAGGTACTGGTCTTCTTGACCACAGCTGCACACCTCCTGTTGCCACAGACTGCAGAAGCAGCCCAAAATTGATTGTAGAGCAAACACTAGACTCTTTTTTTACATAAGCAGCTCACATAAGATGACCTGAAAGACACTGCACAACCTCAAACACAATCAGCTCTGGAAGTGATTGATTTCAGAGAAACAATCACAGATCCTAAATAATGTACAGACTTCTAACACAACACGGACAAAGCA
>JANHGB010047324.1:23658-36627 GCA_026283785.1 Coracopsis vasa
TGGGCACCCTGTGCCAGCGCCTCAGCACCCTCACAGGGAAGAGCTTCTGCCTAAGAGCTCATCTCAATCTCCCCTCTATCAGATTAAAGCCATTCCCCCTAGTACTGTCACTACACGCCCTTGTTAAAAGTCCCTCTGCACATATCTGGAAAAAACTATTATTGCTTATGTGCAGTAATAGTGTTAATAACTTACTGTGGCTGCAGCAAGTCAGCAGCAGCAAGTCAAGAAATCAGATGCCAAGTTCAGAGCTCCTCTTCTAGATCTAAAGCATCATCTTTGTGAAGGAATATTCTGTTCAGTATTAATAACACATTGTTTCCATATTGTGTTTGTATTCTCTTCTCACAATGTTTTAACATTTCCTTCTTCTGCATTATCTGTACGATAAGTACCTAAATGTGCCATCTGCTATTACTAACTGCTGCCAGCTCTATTGCTCTGCACTATGTAACAACCTGCTGTGAAGATTAATGATATTTATCTAACCTGAACGTTTGGGGATAAAAGGGAGAAAATGAGTGCTGAAGGAGGAGCTAATATGCAGTGGTTTTGTATCCTAGGGGCAAGAACGTTATATTCCACAAGTTGCAATTTTACCTCTGGGAACAGGTAATGACCTGTCTAATACACTGGGCTGGGGTGCAGGTTATGCTGGAGAAGTCCCTGTAGAACAAATCTTACAAAATGTCATGGAGGCAGATGGAATCAAACTAGACAGGTAAGTAACAGTGGGAAGATAAGTTCTATAGAACCAAATACTACTATAGCTCTGCTGATATCCAATTGCAGCAGTATATGTAAAGAAACACAAGTATTGCTGGAGGGAACTGCAAAATAACTGAGGTCCAAAATTAATGTGGCTTTAGTTGTTCTACAAGGCTTAACTTTTTTGTAATTTAACTAAATTTGAATCTTTTGATTTGATCCCAGTATAGATATGAGATTCCTAGCTGCAGCTTTGATGCAAAGTGAGAACAGTCTGTCATGGGTCTAAGTAATGCTGTTGTTTTTCAGATGGAAGGTTCAAGTAACAAACAAAGGATACTACAACTTAAGGAAACCAAAGGTATGGTATAAGTATGGATTCTGTGGAATACTTGGGTGTTTTTACTAATTTTTCTGGTTACCCACTTTCCATTAAACACTGTGACTTTTAAATCCTGATAATGATATTTAATAAGACCATAACTACAAGTTCTGTCTTACAGGTATTCACAATGAACAACTACTTCTCTATAGGACCCGATGCTCTCATGGCTTTAAATTTTCATGCTCATCGTGAGAAGACTCCCTCTCTGTTTTCCAGCAGAATTATTAACAAGGTGTGTTTGGGGAAGTGACATTTTTCTCCTTATAGTTGTTAACTTAAGGCTATTTTTTGCTTTACATTGCATTACTTCCCTACTTCCTTTCATGCCATTTTAGGAGTTTGAGCTCATTTTTCCTGGGGAGGGGATTTCATGCTTCCAGCCCACTCACAAGTGTTCTCTCTTGCCTCTGCTTTCTTGCTTACAGTATATACTGTTCAATTTTTGTTTAGAATGTCTCATTTGCTTAGAAACTTAGTGGATTAAAGACATTGCATATTTCCTTTTAATGTGGAAAGCAATTTTCTTACGCAAGTTGTAGCCTCTCTCATGAAGAGAGCTTAGTTGAAGGATGTGCAAATATGTTATGTATTAATATTAGATAAGGTTTGCAGAATAACAACTACACATGAATATTTTATAGTCTGGATATGATTTGTCTTTTTCTAACAGCGTTTTCTGTTCTCCCTGTTTTGGGGTATTCTTTTACAGGCAGTTTATTTTTTCTATGGAACCAAAGACTGCTTAGTACAAGAATGTAAAGATCTTAACAAAAAGGTTGAGGTAAGTTTTTTAACTTGCTCATTCTCTGGACAATTGGTGAAGTGTCAAAACTTTCCCTGTGAAAGAAAAGGGGAAAACCTTTGCAGCTTATATCTGTATGATACTTGTATGAGGATGGCTTTGGACGTGAAGTATTTTTGCAGATAGACAGAACACTGGCTTACTTCATGGAGTTCATGTCTCTGAGCTTACTGAAAATCCCTGTTTATGTTCTGACCTTGACTCAGTTCTGTGAGTTCAAGTACTGATACTCAGATAAAATTTGCCTTACACGAGAGATTTATGTAAGTGAGAGCTCCTTTTTCTGTTCTCTGTTAACAGAAATCTATTAAAGCCTAGGATATCTTGTGAAATCAGAAGTCATTTTTTTTTAAGTATGAGAAGAAAACATGTTCTACTTTTA
Source organism: Coracopsis vasa (assembly GCA_026283785.1). Classification (NCBI taxonomy): domain Eukaryota; kingdom Metazoa; phylum Chordata; class Aves; order Psittaciformes; family Psittacidae; genus Coracopsis; species Coracopsis vasa. The sequence goes on from JANHGB010047324.1 coordinate 25,936, forward strand.
CAGGGCCACTTTTTCTTCAAGTGGAAGCCTATTAGATGCATAAAGAGAATAACCAGCTTATACTGAAGTACTGAGTTTGATCCACAATAATAAACTTCTGTTTGTCTTTTAAAGCTAGAGTTGGATGGTGAGAGAATTGAGTTGCCCAATTTGGAAGGCATCATTGTCCTGAATATTGGATACTGGGGAGGTGGCTGCAGGCTCTGGGAAGGAGTGGGTGATGAACCTTACCCCTTGGCAAGGTACACAGTACATCTTCTTCTTATTTTTTCCTTTAATAGCTCTTCTAGTGCAAGCAGTTCTTTCTATTAGGCTGTGCTTATGTAGTCAGACTTGTCTGAAAGTCAGAAGGATTCCTTGTGGCAGCAGGTTATCTAGGATTTATTATTTTCTTCATGTTAGAGATTCGGACTAAGTGCATCCCATACACGAAGGTGTTTTTTAAGACCTTCTCAAAATGTCTGGCATGATTAAGCAATAACACTGAAATAAAGGTAGCCTTCAAAAAGTAGCAGATGTGTCCATTTTAGAATATGAAAGAACATGTCTTAATAGAGGTTGAAATACAAAGTAAATATGCAGCAAGCCAAAAAAATTTGACTGCCATGCTTGAGTAAGTTGGCTGGAGCAATACTATAAAGGGGAAAAGCTGGGCACATTAGTTATTCCTTCTTGTACTTGCTCCTTCAGAAGCCATATAGAAATATAATTCAGAGTTCTGTTACAAGACTTTTCACATAATCATTAGGGTTGTCGGGGACCTTTGGAGATCGTCCAGTTCAACCTTCCTGCCAAGGCAAGGCCTTCTACAGCATGTTACACGTGTCCAAGTGGATTTTGAATGTCTCCAGAGAGGGAGACTCCATGATCCTGGATTTCTAAAAAATATTTGGGCAAAGTGCTTTATCGAAATCTAAAAAATCAGGCCATTAGAAGCTTTTCCTGGAGAATAATAACTGGATGAAAAGACAGAAAATTGTACACATTTATGGAAGAGAAATCCACTGTGGGCCTTAAATATGCACAATGGGGCTTAAGTCTTACATCCATAGTTTCCAGAAGTTAGATGGGGTGTACCAGCTGGTGTATTGCTCCACACTTGTGTTTCTGTATGACTTCCCTTGCTGTTCAGTGGGATTTCTTCAGTGCTGGCCAGCACAAATAGACAGTTTAACCATATTTGTAGAATAACATGTCTATAGGAATAGCCATAAAAGGACTGTGTAATATTTGGACAGGTATTCTAGGGCTCATGACCATCAGTAAAAAGAGTCTCATTTCTTAATTTATAGACATGATGATGGACTTCTGGAAGTTGTTGGTGTTCATGGTTCTTTCCACTGTGCCCAGATTCAGGTGAAGCTAGCAAATCCTGTTCGCCTGGGGCAGGCACATACAGTGAGGGTAAGTGGTGGTGATGAACTTGTTTCCCTTAATGTATTAATTTTTAATACACAGTATCAGCATGTTGTTGTTGTAAAAGGGATCTTCACAGCTCCTCTGAACCACTGTGATTGTGTGTTCTTCTATTTAATACTAGCTGATCTTGAAGAGCTCAAAGATGCCGATGCAGGTGGATGGAGAGCCATGGGCTCAGGGGCCCTGCACTGTTACCATAACTCATAAGACACATGCACTGATGCTGTATCACTCGGGTGAACAAACAGATGATGATACTTCCAGCAGCTCTGAGGAAGACCACATGAGAGAACCGATGGATGAAGATACATAGATTTTGTGGAACTTAACAGAATACAGCGATGAACTTCAGCTCATTTAAAAACACCCAGAACACCTAATTTAGATTAAAGTTTGTGTCCTAAGGTTCATACTTGTGAATGAACTAGTGCTGAGGAAGAAGCCATGCTTTTACATTTGTGAAAACGTCCACAGCTGAATGACCACAACTGTTTTGCCTTTTAAATTGGTGGTAATGCCCAGCCTTTCTAGCTGGAGGAGTTAGTTACTCTAATGGCAGGAAAGAGACAGATACCTCAGCCCTTCCTTGCTGCGGAATCAGATCTTCTGCTTATACAGTCTAGTGTGCAGAATGTTTGATACCCTTGGAAAGCGGAACAGCTGGAGTTTGGCCTGTTCCACCTGCCCTTTTCCCCAGAACAGAAAATCAGACCAAGTAGGGTGTGAGCTGGTTTTCTGACAACAGCCAGCTCCTGGCTGCCATCTCTTCTTGGGAGCAACACAAACACCTTTTTGTGAACCTGCTTGTGCAGTGTGTGTCTAATAGACTTGAGTGGGAGAGCAGAGGATCTGGGAGCTCTTGGGAAGGTGGTTAGGAAGAAAGATGCTTTTGGACCAGAGGTTTCTGGAAGTGGTGTGTTAGCAAATGACCTTTTTCTGTGGCTTTATAAGCCGTAGATAGAATACTCGTGAGGTCCCAAGTAGCCAAGGTACAACTTCAAAATAATTGTACCATGACTTGCACTGAATGATCCTGTGAGTGATTCTGTTTCAGTTCAGTGAGAGACTAATTCTAGTTCTTGTAGATAGCAACATCGTAGTTCTTGAGGAGGCTTTTTGGGGGAAAACTTGGACATAGGGACTGTCTCTTTTTAGCTATTTAGAGGAGGGTTTTCGAGAAACAATGATGATTGGCAAATGTGTGTGTTGGTCATCTTGGGTTTCTTAAAGATCTTGCTTCATAATCACCTGAAAATGATCAGTAGCAAGCCAGTCTGTTAACTGTTTCAATTTTAAGTGTGGCAGTTGAGAGCTAAGTCTGCAGAAGTTAGCGAGTTCTGGTGTTCATGTGTATAATTTGATTGGATTAAAAAGCATGGAAGCATTTGTCTTCTGGCTGGCTCTTAGGAGGGTCAGAGTTACCATGTTGGACCTGAAACTTCATTTCCCATATGAATACAAAGCGAGAAAAAGATTGGTGATCTGTACTGATAGTACAGGTTAAGAACACATACAACAATACATGGAAACTGTCAGTTCGGCGTATCTGAAGCTTCTCAGGTTAAAAGCTTCTCAGGTGAACACATCTTCATGGTTAACAGAAGTAAAAACCTGCTTCCTTTTTTCTTTTCTGTTGTAGGTATTGTAAGCCTGCAGCGGGTGAGAGCTATGAGCTGAGGTTTAAACTTTGTCTCTAAGTAATTCAGTTAAGTCCAGTTGAGTTACTGAAGGTGATCTTCCAAGTAGGAAGAGAATTTATGCTGAATGTATACTTTTATAAGCCAAGATGGTAAGAGAAGATGAGAGCTTTGGTCTAAACTTTGAATGTTGCTGCTTTTGTCAGAACTCGTCCATTATTTTGGTGGTTGCGTCTTTTTTCCCTCCCCCTTTTTTCCTTCTACTAAATGAAAGTGATACCATTGGGTAAAGTAGGCTGTGTTTCTAGGTTTTGTAAACTGAAGCTGTTTTTCAGCAATTGTAAAATAACATTTGCATTAATGGTGAATGAACTATTTATATTTTAAAATAATTTATTGAAACCTTGGCAAAGTCAGTATTTTTGAAACCTTCAATTGTAATCCTCTTTGGAGAGCATTTTTAACTTGATGGTATTTGTTGTAGAAAGTATATGTACTAGATCTTAAATACTACTGATTGTCAGTGAATTTATAGCTGTCTGAAAATGTGATTAGAGTGTAATGAACTGTAAAGCAGAAGCCATGTGTAAATTCCACATTCATTAGCTTTATACACCTTAACTTAATTATTGTGTGTAAATATGGAGAACAAATGAATAGTAAAAGCTGTGTAAAAAGCATTTAAAATACCCAAAAGTATACTATGTTAGAGAAATCCACTACCCTCTTTTTTTTAGTTATGAGCTTCAATTGGTATTAGCTTCAAAGATCTCACTAGCTAAGTTATTATTTATATATATATATATAACCATCAGCATCCTTAAAATAGTGAAGTTCTGTGCTATGGTTCTTACCTGTTGTTTACAAGCAAATGCCATGTCTCTGGAAAAGCAGGGTGTGTGCTATGAAAGGCAGTATAACATCGCTGGCTACTTAACCTCAGCTATTCATAATACAGTTTAAAGAGTTACCTGAAGTTGATCAGGTGATTGTGCAAATTATTTTATAGCCTAAGAACCTTTAACTGCTCAAAAACTTCATTGTTTGGACTCCTGACATCTAGAAGAAAAATAATTGATGCCAAGACTTTGAAAGTCTCCCTTTTGTGCAGGAGGTGACCTGGCTTCTCCACTTGTGCTTTGCCCAAGTGGGGACCAGTGATATACCATGTTTGTGCAGGCAAGATCCTCCCAGTTACTCAAAAGGTGTGAAATCCGCTTTTGGAAATGGAAATTCATCATTCCTTTTGGAGAAACAAAGGAGAAGTGAAAGTAGCATCTAATCGGGTACTTGTTTGGGAAAACCCTGGTGAATGGCCCTGTTGTATGGAACAGATCATCCCCTTCTTGCATGTGAAGTGAAGAAGCTTGTGTTTAACAAGCTGTTAATGATTGCTGCAGATGACAGGTAGCAAATGTAGCCATTGTAAGCATGGGGAAGCCTCTTGTAAATTGTATTTGTTTTATGGAGAATATTCTGTAAGGTTGAAGTGTCCAGTTCCCAGTCACACATGGGATCATCTATCTGTTGTAACTATCTGTAGCTGTCCTATGCATGACCAAAAGTTGTTTTTAAACATACAATGTTAGCACTAGAATCTCTTGGGAAGTCTTGCTGTTTCCAACATGCTGTCCTTGGATTTCTATATATCCTCCTTTCCAGGATGTTCCAAATTGGATTAAAGCGTGGTTTGAGTTAGTTTTATGGCACTGTTTTGAAGTCCCACTGCAGGCAGTAAATGTCAGCAATGGGCTTCCAGATTCTCATGCTAGCATAAATGCACTATTCTAATTTGTATATAGCTATAGCTGCTTGATGTTGTCATGTTGTGATTGTAAACCTGTTACATACGTTTTTAACATGGTAGGTGCAAAAAGCACCAGGACACATAGCTCTTGCGAAAAGAAATTGGAAACCTGAAAACTCTGCAGTACGTTCTCTATCCAGAAGAGGGTGCTCTGCAGCTGGGTCCCATGCCCTACACTGAGGAATTTTTCCTGACCCTGTTGATGCTTAACGTTGGAAAAATACGAAAAGGAATGTTTCAGAAAGACAAGTCATGAATAGTTCCTTCTGGCAGTCTGCACTCGGTAATACCCTTGTGTAAACTGCACCGGTGAATAACAACATCAACTGTCAAGCACTCAGAAGTGAATTCCCAAAGTTTTACTGCCACATACACTAGCTTAACTGTGCACAGAGCTTCTGGTTGCAGGCTTTGTTTTACTTTGTGTTTTCAATTCAGCCATTCATAGCAGGGTTAAACTGTTTCAAATGCCACCAGCATTTTGTGTCTTTCTCCATGTCTGGACTTCTTAGAAAGGTGTATGAAGTCCAAACTTGCATTCTTCATCTTCAAAAGCAGCTGAGGAAGTGAATAGCATACACTAGGTAATTTTTTTTCTATATATGTCTATTGTTTTGTGTTTAAAGCAGGTTAGAGTTGTGCTTAGAGTGCACTTTTAACAGCACTTTGCAATTATTGCAGTTATTAATATAGTCTTGTGTTTTCTACTGCAATTGCAATATTTCTGTTTCAAATTAATGTGGAATTGTTCAAACTTGAATATTTTTCTCAGCTGTTATGAATTGCATTTCGTGTTCATAATGTAAGAACTATATAGTATAATTTATGCATTTGATACTCTTTTTGTATGTTCACTTTCGATGTTGCCCCTTCATAGGGTTTTTTATTCCAGGTCTTGCTTTTCTTAAGCACTAACTTGAAACACCATTTACTTTGGTTAGAAGCTTTAAGTACTTGCTCTCAGAAAACAGACTTGAGTTTCTTCTGGTTGTAAAAGAAAATGCTACGTTGTTTGAACACCCTTGGAGAAAGACATCCTGTTGAGGCAATGCTTATAGCAGAAGTAAGTTAAAAGTTTCTTCTGTATAACTTCAGCTAGTTCAGATTGAGAATACATTTTGCCCATACATTTTGCTTGCTAGTGTTTACAGCTGTTCAGTAAGTACTTCTTTCCCTCAGTTATTGAATTACTCATTTTATGCTGGCTCACTTTCAGCTAAAAATGTCATTTGAGACAGTATCAAAAGCTCTGATTAAATTGGGATAGTGAACTTCTATCCACTTTATCCCTTGTGCCAGCTAGCTTGTCAGAAAGGAACATTGGAATGGCTTCACGCAGCTTATTCTTAGCCCAGCAACCCACTTATTTGGCTTTTTCAGTCACCACCACCACACCTGGAAGATACCAGAAAGGTCTCCAAAGGCTCCCAGTCCCCCTGACCTATTCTGAATGTCCAGTTTTTGCTCTTTGCTGCTGGGGAGGAACCTCCCCATTCTCCACAGGTTCTGAGAACTGATTGTTAAAGGTTCTGGTTTCAGTTTGGCCGGTTCCTTCTGGTTCTGTGTTATGTTGCACTGAAGCTCACAGCTTTTATAGTGTGTGTTATTGTATCTCACCGGTTTAAAAACCAAAAAACAAATAACAAACTTCAAGCACTGTACCTTGGCTGTGAACTGCATAATGGTATCATTGTTGTAGTAGTTAGCCTTTTCTACTTAGCAACAAATGCTTTTTGGTAGAGTACCACTGTAACCTAGTTATTCTGTGGGTAAGTAGGACACTTAGGAATCTTTGCATGTGTTCTAACTGAAAAGCCTTTTTTGTTCTGTATTCCATACCAACTACTAGCAGTTTTCCTTTTGGAAAAGAAAAGATGATTTGACCCTTCACTTAGGAGTAAACTTAGGATATCTTCTGGTTTAAAAATACTAGTACTTAACTCATCCTGTTGAATGTGAACCACTTATTTTAAAATGCTCTGACTTTTTTTCTGGTAAATTATAGCTGCTTTTTGAACATAGGAATGAGACGACAGAGACCACTTGTTCATTTAGTATATTGAGAGAATTTAGACATTCTCTATTTCACCTTAGTTTAGGCCACAGTTCTAAAAGCCCAGCATGATCACAGCTTTTTATCTCACTAAGAGTGCTGATTACACAGTTCAGGTTTTGGGCATCTCAGGGAGAGACTTCTAGCTGGAGTAAAGCCACATGCCTTGACTAAACCTAGTGATGTTACACAGACTACATTAGCTGAGGATCCAGCCCTTAACTATTCAAAAGTATGAATGTAACCAAACTTTTGCTTTGTTTCCTGCCCTGTTTCCTGTGCTGTGTACCCTTACTGATGTAATTCACTTTTCGCATTGTTCCATTTGCTACTTGCTTGTAGATTGCAGCGTGAAAATAGTTTTCTTTTTAAGAGTAAGTGGGAACTTACATTGTGAGCTTATCGCATTCTGTACCTGAAGTTTACATCCCTCAAAAGCCATTTTGTCTGCTACCAACCGTTGTAATCTTTAGAGTGAGTACCTCCAGCCATCTCCTCTTTCTAGGATTTTTATAGTTAAACAGAATGGATTTTTATTTTTGTAGCTTGTAACTTCAATCTGTACAGCAGTTACTCCTATTTAGTAAATAGTGGTCAGAGTACTGTAAAAATATTACTTTTAAGAGCTGTAACTTTAAATTAGTAATTATGACTTGCAAGAAAATACCAGCATGTTAAGAGTTGGGAAGAAAAAAAAAGTTATTCTTTAGCTTGGAACTGCTGTGGTGCTGTGACTTGTGATTTGTATTGAACGTGTTTATGCCTATATTCTGAAGTTGCACTAAATGGGGAAAAAATGAGCTTAAAATGCAAGTAATAGATGAGAAAGTAGAATTTAGAACACCTTAGGGTTTTTTTCAGCTGCTAGAGGTGGCATATTGGATTCAGTATTTCTTGGTTTTCCCACAAAACAGTAAGGAGGGAGTGATCAATGTGCTCCTGACAGAACAGCCATTTCCTTACGGTCCAGTTTGAGGTAGGTGTTATTTAGTGCCCAAACATAAGCTGAAGCTGTCCTTAACCATTCCCACCTCTCTTCCCAGGAAACAGAATCTCAGAGCACATCTGACTTCTCACAGCAGTGAAGTGTGAGATTCTTTGCAAAGAAGTAACAGCCAACAGTGTATCGAAGCTTCAGTATAAATGTTTAAAGTTAACATTTGCTAATTCTTTTTCTTGACACCAGGTGATGCTTTCAAATCCCAAATTGTTTCCCATTGTTTTTTAAAAGGCAGCAGGCTGAAATGAGAGAGGATAAGGAGGTATCACTGTAGAACTCCTAGTCATAAAAGCTGGGCAGCATGTTCTTCATTTGCTGTGTAGGCACAGGAAGTGTGGTTGTGGAATGTCTCATGAAAGCCTCTGCTCTGTTTGAACCCTCACTGGCTTCGTCCATTATTTCTGAAGTGGTTGATGATACCATTGCCCCCTGTACTTGTGAAGTTTGCTCAAATCATTACATGTGGGTGATGTGTATTATTTGGGCCAGGTTCTGTCTGTAAGAAGCTGCAAATCCAATGAAATCACAGAACTCCACCTGGTTCTGTGCCGGAGACAGGTGAAACTGAATAAAACTCATCTTCAGTCAGTTGTATCATGGCCTGTCGCTGTGACTTCAGTTCCCCAATGCTCTTCTGTGTAACATCTGCTCCATATTCTTCATAGAATTTTGTAAATGCAGTTATTTTCACAGCACTGACTCTGTTACTGAATTTTCTAATGCATCTTTTTGTTGTCTTGTTATTTCTACTGTATTTCTCTGTAGATTAAAGTGTGTGGATTAAAGTATTTAAACTCAGTTTTTCTTGTTTCTCACTAAAAGCAAATGTGAGTTTTCAGGTCTGTAACAACAGTGATGAGAACTGCCTGGCTTTTAGAGAGCTGCAGTATGATCAGCTTGGTCATCTTGAGATCAGGGTTGTATCTTGTTGAACACTGCAGCCATGCTTGTGCCTGAGATTCCTGCCACAAAGTCCAAGCATTTCAAACCTTGGATACATGGAAAAACTTCTAGACAACATGGGAATGTCATCCAGAGGTAGAACTAACACTGTTGGTAACCTACAACGATGTCTCGGCAGCTACTTGCCCACTTCTGGTCCATCCTTCTCAACAAGGTATTCACCCCTGGGGAAAAGCTGAGTGTGTGGCTTTACAATGGTTATGCTTAAAAGGGTATTAAAACCCCACGCTTCTCTAGCGAGATGAAATGCCTCCATGGTTCCTTCTCCCTGATGTTGTCAGTAATTTGGGATCTTAAAACAGTTTGTGACGCACAGTCTGTATTTAGTCAAAGTGGGGGAATCGCCTGCAACTTTCTTATCTGTAAAGAGCAATTTCTGGATAAGAGTTTTAACTGGAGATGTTTTGGTGTTCTGGGATGTTAAACTGGAGGCGGGAGGGCTGCAGAGAGTGCAAGTCAGCAAAATCCACAGGGGGCTTTTCAGGGAAAGGGGAAATGCTGCTGGAAGAGGTTCAGAGATCAAGTGGCTCAGTGCTTTCTCCCGAGGCAGCAGATGGGGTGGTTTGGGCTTTTGGAAGTGAATAAATCCTCCTACAGGGCCACTTTATCATAGTGTCACTTCCCCCCCAAGCCCTTTCCTCTGTTCCCCAATCTCATTTGCACAAAAGAGAAAATGGGCTCTGGCCTTTTATCTCTGGCGTTATGCCATGATCCAGCCTTTTGATGACTATTTGTGTGTTGTTTTCCATTCAAGCTGGGGTCAGAGCATAGATCTGCAGCGGGGTTTTCCTTAGATGGGGAAGGCAATAGTTTCACAGCTTTGAGGATCACTGGCAGTAATGTTAATCAAGATTGAGGTTTAATATCTTTTTAACTGTTTTTAGAGCTGTTGGAGTGAAGCATGCACAGCACCAACTTGAGCCAGGCTTTAGCCTAAAGTTGCATGAGAAGTCACACTAGAGGTATGTGTGGGGAAGAATATGAAAGAGTCTAGACTGAAATTCCATTTCTGTCTTTGGGTAATAAAAGTGTGGAATATTTGATGAATTTAAAGTAAAGTGGTTGTATGGGGGCCCAAGTGAGATTTGTGGAATCCAGTGTTAGACCTTGAGACTCTTGATTTCAGGATGTCTCTTCTAGCCAGTATCTTTTCCTCTTCAGGAAAAGTCCTCACTGCAGAAAAGTAGTGGAGAAACCACTTCCCATCCCTTCCCTTGCACATCTGTGGGCAATGTGAGAACCCGCTGCTAACCACAAGGTGACAGATGGCCGGAGCATCCCGGTGCCCATGGAACAATGTCGCATGGGTCCCGGCATGTGCCCCGGCAGCGCCCAGCGCCATTGTCCCGACCAGCCGTGAAATCCCGATTCCACGCCGAGGAGCTGCTGCAAGGAGCCTCTCTCGCTCTGACCTGCCAGCGAGCAGCTCCCTGTGTCCCTATGGAAATACGGAGAGAGCAATGCATATAGAAATGTCATTATTGGTCGGTTTTTAGCGTGGTAATTGCAGAGCCTTCTGTGTGGACCCTTTCAGGTCATCGTGACAGCAAAAGTTAAACTTTTGAGTCTCCATCAGTCATTCAGCGTTGGCTTTGATGGTGTCGACACCATTAACTGCCGCGAGGACCCACTATGAATCGCTTTGTGGAGGCGAAGGGGGGCTGCCCAGCCCTGTGATGGAGGCGGGCGGTCGCCAGGCCTCCCCCCCTCCGCGGCCCGGCGGGTGTCTGTGTGTGTTGTGGTCCACTATTCGGACGAAGCGGCATCAGCATTTGCGATTGTTTTGTCTTTTGGCTCCTGGCGATCGTTGAAA
>JANHGB010047324.1:36727-55975 GCA_026283785.1 Coracopsis vasa
GGGCGGGCGGGCGGCAGCTGCGCCTCTCCAGAGGGTTTCTTTTGACAGGAAAGCGCTTATCAGAGCGTTAGCTGAAATCATATCCCTTTCCTCTGCGTGTTGCGTTTTTCCTTTTAAGAGATTTCATCTTCGTCAATAAGCAAAAGTAACTTTCCTGAAGGCAGTGGTGGTGCACCATCGTGAGCGAGAGCTGAGGAGCTGGGGCAGCCTCAGTGCTGGCCAGTCCTATCACGTAAGGAAGTTCGCTGCTATTTGGCAGAGAGAAGCTGCCCTCTGTCATCTCTCTGGATGCTGCAGGCATCCAAGCATAGATTTGCAGGCAGAAGGGGCTGAGGCTCCTTTTCCACACAGCCTGGTGCATCACACAGTGTGAGCAGAGCCCCTCGCTGCCCTGCAGCCCAGCTGGAGGAGGTTTAGCTTGTCATTAGGGCAGAGTCAGAGCTGGGAGCAGGAGCTGTGGCTCTGGCAGCCGTCGGGGTTGTTGTGCCTATGGTTGGTGATGGACTCCTGGTGTTGTCTTGGCAGCGGCTTGAGCTGGGAGCCCCGTTCCCGCGCAGTGGAGCAGGTTCATCTGCGCTGCACTGAGGGTTCCCTGGAGTGGATGTACCCTGCACGAGCCCTGCGTGTCGTTCTGGAGCCCAACCTCTCCAGTGCCCACCACACCACTGTCTGCATCAAGCCCGCCAGTGACTTCCAGGGTGCCAGCATCTATGTGGAACGTGCTGGGCAGCTGCATCTGGTTGTGAGTGAGGCAGAAGGGGCTCAACCCCACCACGTGTCTTGCTTCAGTGCCCACACGCCACAACGGGTGGCCCTCTTCCTTCAGGCCAGCCCGCAGAGGGATATCAGCCGCCGGATGGCCAGCTTCCAGTATGAGCTGCTGAGCAACCAGAGCGCTGCAAGCCCCGACTTCAAAAAGATGGCAGTGGTCAAAGGTAAGAGCAGGGCCAGCCTCAGGGTGACCGTTCTTGGGCAGATCCAAGGTGGCATCCAATATCCATTGACCTTGCCTATGTGGTGCTGGTGAAAGGAGATGTTTTGGGAGGAGAGGTTTGTCACTGCAAGGGAGGTCCTTCTGATTTCCACTGTTAGGGTGTCCTATAGACATGGGAGGGAATGCTGCAATGTGAAGAGAAACTCTGTTTCTCTATTAACAACCAGCTGGGTCCTGGATGTAGGCACTGTGATCATGTGTCTTCAGCCTCTGGCAGTACCATCACTGAGAACAGCTGAGTAGATGTAGGGAGCCTAAACACCATATTCAGAAGGGATTTAAATTCGTTAACGCCTCAAGATGGTCACTGGAACTTAAAATGATCTCTTGGAAATCGGATTAGCCATCTAAATTGCTTGGAACTTCATTTACCTTTCTTTCCTATTCTTACACCAACATAATCCTTTCTTTGCTTTATTTATATTGCATAACAAGAATTTTCGTTTGCAGCTGATCATAATGCTCTTAAACCAGGTAGTTCTGCCCTATTTCCTTTTGTAATGCACCAGTCCTTCAGCAGTGAGACACAGTATATTATTACCAATAACCAACTGTTGTTTTTTTCTAGCTATGTGCCGTCCTTGTGACAACGTGGAACTTCTCATGGCCATTTGCAGCAGTGACTTTGGTAAGCTGAACAAGTGAAAGTTTTTCTGTCTTTAATTATGCATTGATTATTTGGATTTATTTGCTTCTTTTCTTAAGATAACATCATGATGATGCTCTACGATCTGAGAAAGATCACTAGCTTTCACTAGTGTGAAAAAGAAATGGAATGGGAGAGAAATGAAACCCAGAAGGAGCAAACTTTGTTTCAAGGTCCTCATTTCCTGCAGGCAGAAAGATAGTGTTCTAGAACAAAACTGAAAGTAATTTACAAGTGTGCTGCTGGCTCTCACATAGAGCAAAGTTACATTTGTTTGGACGCGCATACACACGTTCTATGTGCTTGGTATGTTCCTTTTTATTCCCTTCATCCCCCGATGATGAATATGCCCTCTCTCTTCCCTCACAATTTACATACTTCCTAGTTCTTCTTCTACAGGAGTAGTGAACTTTTTGTAATTTAGCTAAGGATTTTAGGTGGTTTAAACTTCCTTCAGTGATATACTGGTTAGGTTTTAGGCCTTATGACAAAACAAAGCAGTTAATATTCCATAAGAAGACAGTGATTTGATAGGACATTAAAAGCTTTTTACATTTTCTTTACTTAATAATGCAATGTAATTTTTTCTTTTGATCATGGTTTGTTCATTGTGTTCCCATAGCTTTGCACATGAAAATCTGTACCTCTGATTATATCCAATAGCTAAAGCTATAGAACTGCCTCTCCACATGGGCACAATTATAGTACTGTACATGTATCTACGTAAAGAAATAAAACTATGAACTATATTTACCCTTATTCAGTGTTTAAAAAACCACACAAATTCCTGCTTTCCTACTAGGGGTTGCCATACTTGAAGGCTACTGATAAAATCAAATGCCGACATCATGGTGCTAATGCAAATACAGAGTGTAGAGTATGCTTCTGTAGAGTGCTTCTCAGCTGGCAGTTTTTCTTCCTCTTCTAAATTAATTGATGCTGCTTCTTGATGAAGTTGTCAGTTCCCATGTGAGGTGCTCTCCCTCTGCACTGCCTGAAAGACCAGAGACTGACAGATGTGGAGGCCCAGGCACACAATGGGAGGCACTTACATTTACAGCACCAACAGAGCAGAAGAAATAGCCCTTTGAACCAGTTCTATTTATGGCCTGACTTCCTTGCCCTGTGCTCACAAATCGCTATCATCAACTTTTTTGATTAGAGAAAATAGCTGCTAATGAAAGTGTAAATGACACTGGGAGTGAATAGGAGCTTTATAGTTATTCATAAGATGGAGGTCTACAGTCACTAGGCCCTGAGCAGTGCAGGAGCAACATGGAGCACCAGGAACAAGGGCATTATGGCTTGTCAATAGACTTGACTGCATCTGATTAAAGCTGGTCACACAAAGAGGGAGACAGAGAGCAGAGACATTTGTTACACAAAATTCTGGATTCCCTTGGAAATTGGGTTAAATGAGGACATTCTGAGAAACTCCAGAAATAAGCTTTTTCTGCCTCTTGGGTTGTTGACTTCTCTGTACCTGAATAAAAGAGTTGTGTAGCAGAAATGTGATGGTGTTCCCATTGCACTGGTAACTTCTTACTTGCTCAAGAGCTCTTGGCTCAAATGGTGGCATATTTCTGAGCCTTTCTGGATAAGACATTGAAATTAATTCAGTTAGTAGAAGAAGAATTGATTACTGTGAAAAGTGGGGATGATAATGAGAGAGATGGCTTCAGGACAGCAAGCGTCTGTCAGATGGGATGTTTCATTCTCCATGCGGCTGATGCAAAGGATGCTTTCAGTCAGGAAGACTATGACGTGCTAGGCTTTCATTCCCAAGGTAATTCTGGGAGAAGGAGGTACATGCCTGATGTGTGATTTTTAAATAAGGCTTCAAATAAAGTTGCTTTAAGAGTTCTGCATGTTGTCAGTCATCTCCTAAAGTGTCTTTTGGTGGATGGATGACATTTGAGGTGGGGGGAAGAAGTGCCAAACCCTTAAATGAAAACTATTGAAGAAGCTCTGGGATCACCCTGTGCTACTGCTGTCAAAGGAAAAAGCTTCAGAGTCCCCTGGAAACAGGAAGGAGGTAGCCTGTGACAGTCATTGTCTTGGAACATAGACTGAATAAAACAAATCCTTGAGCTGACCTTTTTCATGTGCTTTTTCATCCTTTACTGCTACTCTGCATTACCAAACAAGTTACATGCTTCTTCCTCAGATAGATGATTTGAATAGTCACGAATCATGCTTCCAAGCACCTGGCCTGTTTTTGTAAGGATTCTCTGTGTAAAGGATGCAATGTAAGCTCAGAAATACATCCACCCTTAGGTGGTAGGTGTACAAACTGCACAACAAACCTGTTTCTCCAGTTGTTTCATTCAGTGAGTTCCTAGTACCTGAACTACTTACCTGCTGCTCCATAACCAACTCCTGTCTTCTTCACATCTAGTGGTGAAAGGATCTATCCGAAATGTTTCCCACGATTCAGAGAACCACATGTCACAGGTTGATGTCAGCGTCCACAAAGTCTACAGGCAGAAAAACAGGATTTTCCAGCAGGATGAAGCAAGTGGTGAATGGCGAGGCCCCATCCGGACCCTGCTGCAATGCAAGGTGAAGAACGGTGGTGGAGATTTCCTTTTCACTGGAAATGAACACTTTGGTGAAGCTTGGCTGGGCTGTGCTCCTCGGTTTAAAGATTTCATGTTCATTTACTGGGCTGCAAGGGAAAGAGGAGCCAATCCATGTGAGTTCCAGCTCAACTGAAGGGAGTGACACCGGAGTTGAGACTTCAGAAATTTCAGCCTGATTTTTGATACTGAGTCAGAAGTAGATTAAACCCAAGGACTAAAGCTATCAATTTCACCAAAACTGGAGCCTGGAGAATCTCCTGAAGATGATGGCTCTGTGAGCCCTGTAAACTCTGACTTTTATTCCACATTTTCATTAATTGAATTAGTTTCTTCTTTGCATCCTCTTGGCATCACAGAATAACTCTGAATTTTGAACAGATTGTCTTTTGTTGTGGTTAGAAAGCAGCCAGTGCTCAGTATTATAAAATTCTCTCAACATCTTTTGCTCCGTGTACATGCTATCTGCTTTTTCTCTAGATTTTTTTCTCTTTTTCTCCCATATCTACTTGATTTCCTTTCTGAATGATTCTTTCTTTTGGTTTTACTTTTTAATGAATGCTAACTCTAGTTTTAGCTGTAGTTACTAAACCTTCGGGCAGTTGGCAGGTTTGCCAGGTTTTTTGCTGTGGGTTAGCAGAGAGATTAACCAACCCTCTGGGGCCCAATCACAGCTGAAGTAATTCTGCAGCACCCTGTTGATTTCTGCACAGTTGACAGCATCTGATTTTGCTCCATGCAAACAGGCCAGTGAGGGATACTGCACTTTAGCCAATGGGAACACGAACACTGTACTGTTACCGTAAAAGTCAGTTGGAGAAACTCTCTTAGACTCAATGTGAAGTTTCAGAAAGCAACATTCTTTATTGTAGCACTTGAGTGCAAAAGCTAATCACTTTACAAAGGTGAGCGTGCCCGATTGTTGCCAACAGCAGCTATATATATTTAGCATCCTCATGCATATTCATAGCTTTTCCAGGACCTAATTGTAATATTTGCATCCTACTTACACATGTGTTCTCTTGCTGAGTTGGGGGTCTTTGGTGGTCATGGATAGTCTTCCTCACTGTGTTTACTCAGTGTATTTACTCAGAATGACCTCAGTGCTTGCACACGCTTGCAAGGTCCTAGTGTTGCGTTAGCAGTTGGTATTTCCTTGCTTCTGTTCTGTTCCAGTCTTACTCCACGCTGGGTGCCACTCTGCTATCTTGAAGGCTGGCATCTTTTGTCTTATTTACTGTCTTCTCAGTTGTTATCAGTCCCATGATGTTCCTTCCGCCCTCAGCTGAACATTCCTTTCTCTCTACGTGTTAGTAAGGTAGAATGGTTTGGTTTATTCTACTATGTTAAAGGCACACACACTATTGTTAGTTTAAGATTTAAGGTTACAGTACCACTGCCAGATGAGGAAAGGTCTTTGGGAAGTGCATTGAAATAATCATTTTTGGTTGTAGTGTTGTCTGCATGAGAATGTGATACTGGGTATTCCTAGTGCAGGCCCCACAACCAATTCTAGGTACTGATTAGTGCACATCAGGAAAAATCAGAGCAAACTGGCCATTGCAAAGTATTGAAGGATATCCGAGTACTCAGGTTTTGAGAGCTGGAAATCAATGCTACACTTGAGGTTTTTAAATGGTTTACTCTTTTTTGATTGCTATTTACACTCTAAATATGAGATAAAATATATTATTTTGGTATAGATCAGAGGTACTGAATTTCTTCCTGATTTGTATATTTGTATGTGTCAGACTTGTGTGGGGTTTTGTCTTTTATAGAGGCTATAGCCACTTCTTACAGCATTAATGTCATAGTTGATATTTGCTTTCGTAGAGCATCATCCATTTTAAATAATGTGTTCTTTTTAGAACAAACAAGTAGTTTTGTGAAAGTATGGTTGAAAAACTAAAATAACTCAGTGTGAAGTGAAACAACATGCTTAAGCCCACATGTGATCTGGTGATTTAATCCGCAGCTCTGCGGACTTGTCAGCCTTGCACTGAGCAACCTGAAATCCTTGAAATCAATGAGAACAATGAGGAGCTTATTAGAGATCTTGGATGTTGGATATATTAATTCTAGTTGAGGGCAATCTCCGTGCATGGCATAGAGTTGAGATAGTAGTGGCACCTGAATTTCTCCAAGTGGTTGGATAAAAAGCTTTTCTGGAGAAAATCTTTTTGTTTTCATTTGTTTAAGAAATGAAATTGTTTAAGTCAGAAATATTTTGACTTTTCTGGGGAAAACACGTAATCTATAGAGTGCCCACACTCAAAAAAAGTCCTGCTGTGCTAAAGTCAGTGTTAACTTTGAGTGCTGTGCTGCTGCTATTTACATTTTGTGCAAATGTTGCAACATCAAGACTGAGGATGTTTAGATACAAACATGAGTCAACTGGGGCAAAGCGGTCAGTGTTTCTGTTGGGATAAGGTTGAAAACTTGAATCAGTGCAAGAGCAGTAAAGGGGTTGAAGAGTAACATAAGATCAGGTCATACACTGTAATTTCAGTGACTTTGTTAGTGTGACAAGGTGGACAGCCATTGTCACAGCAAGGAGCTGTAGTTAGGGCAGGGCAGGGCAGGATCAGTGTTTCACATACAGAGAGTTGAGGCAGGAAGAGGAATTCTTCATGGAATTCGAGTGACAGCTTTCATTAGTGCTGACTTCAAGATAGAACCAGGCCTAGTATGGGGCAGGGGGGACCTAAGTTTTAGTCAAAACACGTTTGTGAACAACTGCAAGCAAACAAGTGATCTTCTTTCTTTACTGTGGTTGAATTTGACCCAATTAATTATCTTTACTGAGGAAAGCATGTTGAACATTTTCCCCTCTGGCACTGTAAGCTTCAGTCTTTCAGCCTCTTCCAGGAAGGAGGTGAAGCCTTTTCCATAATCCTTCTGATCTGTAACATTTCATAAAGTAGCAGGGCTCTTTATGCACTTAATCATTTGTTCTTTGTTGGACTTGTGCCTGATGTGTCCATCATAAAATCAAAAGAGGAACAGAACGTTTCCCCCGCTCATTGAAAGATAAAAGAGCCACAAGAATCTCTAATAAGACTTTGACTGACTGGACCAGCACCGTGAAGTAAAGTTTTATGAATGGACACTGCGGGCTAAGTCTTCTTGACTGATCTGAATGAGGTTTCCCCTGCTTATGGCAGAGTGAATTTGTCCCTTTTTGAATGCAGCTGGTCTTTCCCTTGTGTCTACCTTGCTTTTTCTGTGCAGTTTCAAATGCTCTGAATTTTCAACACACCATTCTGGAGGAAATTAGTTACATGAATGCAGGGTTATTCACTGTGTTAGAGGTTTGATTCATTCACTCCCTTCTCTAATCCTGTTATTATTTTTAAGGTAAATGTTTCCGTATTTTTCACTGCAATGTAAATTCAACTTTTGTCTCAGACAAAAAGATAAGAACCTTGTTTGTACAACCAAGTAGAACAATAAGTTTTCTGTTCCAGTACAAAATGGCAAAGTCGTGGCTTTCAGAGACCTTGAGGGTTCTAGTGGGAAGGCACAGGAACAATGAGCCAAAGTCTTGAAACTGGGGCTTCATGCTGAGCTTTCCCCCTGACTCACGTATCTCATACCTTCTGCTATCAGTGAGGGAGCACATGTGGTAACACCTCTCCTGAGAGCTCATTCTGCACTGAGATTTGTATGCTTAACATGGGAAGAGGAATAGTTTTTTCTCTGCCCTTGACCAAGAGTCTACCTTTTCTCCCTTTTTAATGGTCTTGATCTCACTCTGTTGAAATTTAGCAAAGCTTCCAAAATAGTCCTGGGAAGTCAGAGTTCAGAATACTTACAGTTTTTCTAAATGCTTTTCTTCATTTCAAAGTGATGAGTTTTGGTTTCAGTGATCTGCAGTGATCATTCAGAGAGATGTAATTTGTGCTCCTATAACTTATACAGTCATACTTAACATTTATCATTTTGTCTCAAGATATAAGCTGGGAGGAAAACCTAACCCTAAAGCAAAACCCCACTTTCTTCCTCTACCAAGAGCTACTTCATTTTTAAAACAGAATGGAGGTGCTGTAAAAAGTACACATTCTTTTCTTACATTGAAAAACATTGAGGAGTTTAATACAAACACAGACATAATGCAACTGTCTTGCCTTCTTAACGTCCTGTTGAACTAATTTAGGATCAAGAGTTGCTCATAATGGTATTTTCACCTAAATTATCTGCCTCTTTTCAATTAGCTTTTATTATTTTAATGGTGGTTTCTCCCACCCTCCCTCAGTGCTTTGGCTGGACTCACATAATTGCCTATATTTTATGTAAATGGAATTGTTACACCGTAAAATGATATACAAATGTGTCTGCCACACAGAGTCCAGTAAATGGTGTGAATAAACCCATTCTTTTCAGTGTAACAGCATATGATAGCAGCCTGGGAAACACTGGGCTGACAGATGTGAGCCCATGACAAGGCCTGCAAAAAAAACTGAATGAGGAGCACTCTGACAGACCACCATTAATTGACTTTTGAAATAACTCCTTTTTTCACAGTTCTACTTGGCTGAGCAAGATTCACAAATTGCTGTCTTGAACTTCTTAATGGCACAAAATAGCTGCCAATGAAAGCCTAAATGACGTGGACTTTGAATAGGAGTTATACAATGACCACACCGTGACATGTTTTTAACTGACATATTATTTGAGAAGTTGCAGGCACTCAACTGAGAGGCAGTCGGGAAGGGGGGAAGAGATGGGAAGGAGTTTGAGAACTGGGTATAGAAACAGCCTCTGTTAAACTCTAGACAAATACAGTTTTAAGTTAGGAAGAGAAACAAGTCTTAGGAAACATCCTGATAAACATTTTCACATGCATTCCTAGAGAGTATGATTTGGAGTCCAGGTCTGTTGTTCCTTCTGCTGTGAAAATCAAGAGCAAATTGCATTAGCAAGTAAGAAAACAGACCCTGTGTGAGTGATGAGCATGCTGACCTCTGGGTTTCAGGACCTGCTCAAGACCCAGGCTGTAGTCACAGTCAGGTTTATGCAGACTCAAAATACTTGTTTGTCTTTCTTTGGAAACTGAGGCCAAACTCTGGCAGAGCTAATTGACCTCTTAGACATGTAGTTAGTAGAGATGAGGACTATTTTTTGTTCCCCCTAGTTTTTGTGCTATCTGCCATGCTGATCAAGCAATACTATTGCCTGACTCTGGGAACTCCAGAGTATACCACAGCTTAAGCAGCTCTCTCTTCCCCAGTTCTCATATAACTCAGTGAGTTATGCAGTAAAACCCCTGTTATTTGTACACTGTAGCATCTTTATTTCTGCCTTCCTTACTGCTTTCTTCAGTTCTGAGCACAGACCAAAACATTTAGAGTTAGGGTTTACCATGAGTATTTATTGAATTCAGAGTACAACTATTAATTCACGTTAGAACTAAAAAGATCAACAGTCAGCTTCTAAAACAGTTACAGGCACAGTCTAGAACAGATGGCATAAACTCTGTCTGGATGTCTAGCTGACACATCTACGTGAACTAACATATAGTATACTTACTGAAGTATATGTATATATATGAAGTACATAGCTGATATATCAGTACAATCAACAGGTCTATAATTGCATAAGCATTTATTTTTCTATACTACAGCACATTACTGTTGTGTTTCATTGAAGAAAAGATTAAACAGATCACTGTATTTTGTGGGCAAGCATTTTTCCATTTACCCTAGCTTGTACATTAATATGCAAATCATTAAAATCTCATGGCTTCATTAATACCAGGATTAGGGTTTTTTTCTAGACTAAGAGGAATATAATTATAATACATGCTTGAATCTATATCTTGTTTAAAACCAGTACAGCTTACATAATTACTAGCAGAGTAATAACACTTCAGTTGTGCTGAAGAGGCTTTTGAACCGTTCATTATTTATCATGCTATAGCTAATGTTTCTAATGTTAATCACCCCCGTGTTTCCATATATCCAAGATATCCAAAGCTAACCAAAGTAAGTTTTCAGGAGTGCAGTGATTCAGTTATTCATTTCTTGTTTAATTTCAAATCAACAGAACCTTGTTCCATCATTTCCAGTCATTCACAGCACAAGACAAAACAAAAAGGAGCATCAGGAATACAGCATCACGCTTGGGTCACTGCCTGTGGTAATCCAAAATCCCTTGTGTGTTATGTGCTGTTGGTCATACACCAAGACCACATTTAAAGAATCCCACCTTGTCCAGCATGGCAGAATAAAAGCTGCTCTTAACTTTGCTGGAGTATCACTCCAGAGTATGGCTAAAAAATCTCATAGACTTAGAGTTTATCATTAACATCCCTTTAAAGTCAAGAAGCAAGCAATAGGAAATGTGGACTTTCTCCACTGCAGAAACCATCAGAGCACATTTTTCCTCATGGCCAAGGGGACAGAGTGCTCTTCCAGCACCCTGCTGAGGGATCTGCAGCCCTGTGCCACAGCCAAGCAGCTGAAGGGACAGGATTTCTCAGAGGAAACTGCTCTTGTCCCTCACTGCTGAAAAACTGGAAGTTCAGGGAAAAAGGTTTTGCATTCATTGCTGGCTCATATCAGCACACATCCTCCTCCCACACCTTTTGAAGTGTGCTGCTTTGTTTTAGTGCTGGGTGTGCTTTGGAAAGCTGAGACCCTTGAGATAGTACAACTACTCCAAAGACAGCCCTGGCACTTTTAGGTCCATCACCAATTCCATATGCTATTCTGGCCAAAGAAAGATGGGCAAATGGAAGCATCTCATCAGATTCCTGCTATCCTTGACAAAGTACTAACAGTTTACAAACCAAGTAAAAATACAGACACCAAGCCTGAATTCCTGCAAGTCCCTCTCTAAAGTACTTTGGCTAATGTGAAATGGACAGGGGGTTTTCTGAGCTTCCTAACAAGTCCCTTCCAAACTGCCAGCAGTAGCTATTTCACCACGTCCCATAAGGGGAAGTTTTACAAATCAGAGTCCAGGAATACTCTTGTGTGAACCTCCCTGTTCTTCATGGGCTAGTGCAAGAAATAAGATCTAACAGTAAGTCCAGAGGCATCAACAAGATAGGGGCCCAATAACTATGAGATCCAAATACTTTGCTTGCCTACTGGTTCTTTTAAAGTTGTAAGAAGTGCAGATTCTTCTGTACATGGTGAGGACTTCTGAAGACATACCATAACGCAAAGCAAGGAACACCAGGAGAATTAAAAATCCATCCCAGTGGGAATGGATGGGTATTCTCCTTTGTACTAATTCCCTGTATGTTTTAGAAGACCCACTTGTCTGCCCATAGGCTTCATGCAGAGAAGTATTTTCTAGGTACTGTGCACACTGTCTTGAGGCTCCTCAAATCAGAGTCCCACTAACATGTAGAAAATCCAGTTTCTACCATATGAACAACTAAAAATACACCAGCAGAGAATATCCCACCTCACAAAGAGGAAAGACACACAGGAGATCCTGCTTTAAGTGAACAGCACATTTGTGCTCCCTATGCAAGCCAAAAATGCACTCCCTGAACAACTCAGCACACAAAAAAACCCCAGAACTGAAGAGCCTTCAGTGTGAAGATCTGAAGCATGTGCTGGGTCAGAACACGAGACAGAATGCTTCATCCCACAAACTGCATTATCACAGGTCACACGCTACTGCTCTGCAGGATGGCTTCCTAAAGACTGTCTGGCATATTCCTAGTCTCCAAGTTGATGTTGGTGATAATTTCTGGTGATTCTGACACCATTTCTTCCCTGTCAACACTAGAATCTCTGCATTTCCATTCTGATGAGATTTTGTAACTTAGTATCATAAAACCTGAACTTACTTCTTTTAACAGCTCAGCCCGTGCCATCTCATGGATTTATACACCAAGAACATGTGTATGGCAAATCCTGACTATGGGCAACAGTCTGAGGATAGAGAAAAAGGCAACACTGAGATCTACTTCAAAGCTTGGAACCTGAATTCTTCCCGTTTCTTTCTCAAAGGGGTTATTGCTACCTGTGAAACACATTTAGATCTGAAAATTAATTCTGGGGATCCTTTACAACAAACCACAGAAGCCACAGCAGCTACTGAAGACATTTAACAACAATTCATATATTTTTAGAAGGATAATCGAGGTCTTTGCAAAACCTTTCATGACAGTTTTTACTATCATCGTTTTACTGTATCACTATCTAAATACTTCAGCAATTTAGACCAAAGAATCAGCAGACTTCCAAACTGCTTAAAAGAGCTAATAATTTTCATTTCTTAGACTGAGATATACAAAGAGCTGCTACAGGCCTGATTATCTGCTTGGAAGTACTTAGGCAAACTTAATTAAGATACGAGACCTTACGATTTCAGTTGGCAGAGAGTCAGAACAGTGCCACTGGAAAATAACCAGAAGGCAGGGTACAGGGCTTCAGTAAACTCGGTTTTGTATTTATAGATCAAGTTATGCTTCTCCCCCACAGCCAAGAAAATCACAAACCCTGCCTCGCAGTGGAGCAGCACACCAATCCTGGTAGCCTTTGTATTGGGTAAGCACTTTTCAACATCATTATGCCAGGATGATATTTTGTCATTAAACCACTCAATACACCAAGAACGGCTGTTCCGGCCCAGGCGGCTCTCTGGCCCTTGCCGCTCCATGCTGCCATAGCAGATGCCAATGCCACAGAAGTTGTTCTGTTGCATTTCCACTTCCCAGTAGTGAACGCCTCTCTTGAAGGACTGGAACCCCAGCACTTGGTAACAATCAGTGAAGCGCTGAGGGAGCTGGTTATACTTCATGGGGATTTCTGAGACAGACATCTTGGTGTGTCTGTCAGACAGAATCACTTTGTTATGAGCTGTGTTGTAATCCAGTGTGATGTTAGCAGCATCTGCAATGGCATGAATCATGTGAAGGTACTGAAGAGCAAAACATTCTTATTTATACTGTCCTGCCTAGGCACTTGTTCCTATGTGTGTTTATCTCCCTGCTCTGCTCTCCTCCACAGTGCAGGCAGTTCTTAGGTACATGGTAATAGCTGCTGGGATCAACTGCTAATCTGTGTTAGAAAGCAGGCAAATGGAGGGCAAGTTTTCTTTCTTCCTGCATCTCCATGGGATTCCTTCGCCACCCAGACACATGGTGGCAGAAGAAGGGACTGCTGATCTGGCAGTGAAAATTACAGTACCTTAAGCAAGCCATCATGGGCTCACATGAAAGCCTGAATTTCATTTCAAAGGAAAATCCAGTGTATTACCTCATGTTTCTAGGCCACCCTAATGCAGTCATTCTGGGGGAAACCATTACTGAAAAAACTTAATTTACCTTTGTAAAGATACATGAATACTGAAGATAAATTTGATTCACCTGGCAAAAGAACCACTTAGAAACCTCCTGCCCCCTTTTCCTCCCCAAATTTCCTTTGTTTGTAACAGCCAGTTCATAACCTCCTAAGCTAACCAAAACCCCTCAAAAGTGCTTTTGTCAGGTAACTACAGAGGGCACGTAACACCAGTGCAGTGGGTGCAGAAAGCTCATCTTTAAGTAGCATAACATTGGGTGTCTTACACTGCAAAAGCTCCTCTCTGGATTTCTTCAGGAAGCTGTCAAGAAGGTTTTTAACTTGGACGGCAGTTGCAGCAGTTGGTGTTCCCGTGGCTGGTTCTGTGCCAAAAGGAGAAAAGAGAGCTTGGTGTTGGGAAGAAACCCTGCGTGTTCAGTACACCATCCCAGGCACAGTCAGCTGAAGTGGGCCTCTAGAGGTTATCTGGTTTAGCCTCCTGCTCCACAGAGCATTAACTTCAGTATTAGCTCAGGTTGCTCAATTCCTTGCCAAGCTTTGAAAACCCCCTGTTGTCTAGGCAACCTCTTTCAGTGCTTGATTGGTCTCACAGTGGCTAGTAAGAGCCTTCTCGGCAAGAGTTGAACTTCTGCTTAATACACCAATACTAGTGACCATCTGCTTACCATTGTAAGAGCAGTCAATGGAAATTAGAGTAAGTGTGCTCAAAGTTTGGACTCACCGACTTTGGCAGGTTTCTTTTTCTCCTCTGTAGGGGGAAAAAAAAAGAGTGAACTGTGAGTTCTACTGAGACTGAGAAGCCACTGATAGGCTATGCCTGCTGTAACACCATCATCGTGGCTCTTGTGAAGCTGCAGCAGTAGATAAAGCTGACAGTCCAGCATGTTGAAGCCATGTTTCCCATACTGGAAAGCTACACGCAAAGCACAACCTACTATTTGCTTTCTACTTCACAGGGTTATAAGCCTGGAAGGAGCTTCAGCTCTGCTTCAGGATGTAGTCTGTAGTCTGTTAGGGTAAGTAGTAGTAAGTCTGTTCATGAGGCACATAGACTATACCTTTAATTTTTGCAACAGAATTTCTAATGCAACAACAAGAGCTACGTGTCCATTCAACTCCAGCATCCCCAACAGACCTTACTGAGTGCTCCACACCCAGGACTTGTGAATGGGAAGGACCATGTGTCAGGAGCTCAGTGGAAGTAACAGAAGTAGTTTCTTAACACTTGGGTTTATTTCAAAAAGAGAATATGGAGTATCTTCCAAACAGGCTGAGTGCCACATTAATACCAGTATCTGGACAAAACAACACTGGAAGGCCCCAGTATAACCTGTCATGAAGACCATCTCCATCTACCCAACCTTAGACCATAGGCAAGACATAGCCAGTGAGAGGTTTGAGTAAGGCTGCTATTAATCACCATTTACTGGTATCTGCCTCCACTGGCAAAGTGGCTTGAGTCTGCTGAGGGATGTTTTTTTTGTGGGTATTGTCTTGAGACAGGAGAAAAGGAAAAAACCAGACCATGAGCAGCTCACAAGCAGGATTCAGTACACACAAATCCATCAAACACGCCAACAGATGTTTAGTACAAATGAAAAACGCCCTGCCAGAGCCAGAAGCTGGAGAGACTCAGCTCTGCTTTACAGCCCACACTGACCACCACCACCGGCACACACCAGGGGTAATGCACCATTGTATCCGTGCAGCTTGTGCTTTACAGCTCACAGTAACAGCCCAAACACCCTCTCCTTCCCCTGACAAAGTGCTCACTACATATTATCACTGCCTCAGCACAGAAGCAGACAGCTCTTGGGTAACTTCCTGAATTGTTATCTGATGGTAAAACCACAGTTAGGAGAGGATGATGTTCTTTAGTACTTACGTGGTCCTGGAGGCTTTTTTACGTTTTTGTTTCGAGGCGCCCCAGGAGGGGCCTTAGTTTTTCCAGGTGTTACTCCTGCTGCAATAGTGATATTTCACATTATGGTTTGTATTGCCAGGAACAGTAAGGCATTAGCAAAGACATTTTTCAATCTTATTTTTCAGTTATGTGAATAGAACTTAAGTGATGCTTGGCAGAGATGGAAACTGCATAGAAAACACCCACGTCCCAGTCCAAAAGATACATTTGCTTAACCAGGTAAGTAGGGCTTTGTTCTACACTTACACAATCAGCATCTTTACAGTTGGGTAACCACCGTCTTATCACTATGTTTTATCTCGCCCCTCAAATCCACATCCTAACTGCATCCAACCCTGCTATGTAATAGAAGCATAAGTTATTGTAAGTTATTTTTTCTCCTAGTTTAGCCCAGACTGTAGTAGTTTTGTGTGGAAATGGAGGATCACAGAATTTGGAAGACACACTTTATATTACCCAGCTGTATTTGCTGCACTGGGTTTTGGGTGGGGTTTTTTTTAATTCTATTTAAATTGGAGGAGGAAGATCCCTCTTGAGCTCAAAACCAAGGCAGAAAATGCCACTTTGCCCAGTGATACAGTACCTTCCACATTTTTCTCCTCAAATGGCGTCACTGAAAATTTCACAGTGTCTTTAAGGTCAACGACAGACTCGTAAGAGGAATCTATCATGTTTTGGTCTATTTCAACCACAGGAACAAAAGCATCTTTTATTGATGTTCTTTGTAGTGCTGTTGCTCTCTGAAATGACAAACGGTAAATCTCGTGCAGACATAGGAAAATACAACCAAGTTAGTTTAAATGGGGTGAGGTTGGGCATTCATCTCAAAGGAGCAAAGGCTACAGCCAGACACGACCCATGGCAAAATTTCAGCAGCAACCACATGTATTGATTCTTAACTGATACCTGAAAGAGCTACCAGACAGTGTCACAGCACAGAGCTGCAACAGTTCATGGGGATGAGCTCTCACGTGTCTGGCCCCGCTGCTTGCAGCAGAGGTGGTGGCTGAACTGGGGGAAGCTACCAGACACCATTTCAGCCCTCCCTCATCAGTATTTGTGTACTTCTCAGTACATCTGTTTATAGCAGGTTCTGGCACATTACTGTTTGTAACTGCTCTGGAGAGCAGGACTACCACAACAGGGTTCTGTTATTCTGCATTCTAGAAACATGAAGGATTGGATTCACATTTAAAGACATATTACCTTCAAAAACAGAATGTCATCAACTTCAGTCAGTGCCATCTGAATCTGATCAGAGAGAGACTGAATTTCATTCTTCTTACTTCCCAGAACGCCGTAAACATATTCAAACTTATTCGAAACTCTGTTTTCTTCATCTGCAATTGCTTTCAAGATCTGAATTTCTCTTTCTTCAATTAAAGTTTTAATTTCTGAAAACTCACTTAGGATCAAATCTTTCTTTTCGGAAATTCTCTCCTGAAGCAGACAAAAACAGACACTGGTTTCAAAAGCACAGTTTGTGGACAAGGTACTGCTTGCTACTACTACGGGAAAGCCTCTGAGGAACACATAGGCTTCAATTACTTGAAACAGGCAATAGAAAACCTATATATTTCTATGTAATTTGGAAAGAAAGCTCCTTTACTCCCAAGAAATGAGGAGAGTTCTGGGTCTCCAGACCCCAGCCATTGGGCAGTGACCAGGCTGTGCCATCAAGTGGTTACCAGCATCAGGATGCAGCTATGCTGTGCTCTCCCATGCGGCTACCTGGCTCTGTCATAACACCCCCTTTCTGTTCCTTCCCAGTAACATCTTCTCCTGCCAATGCAATCTCAGTACTACAGCCGCTGTCCCAAGAGTACAAGCATGAACGACACACAGTTGCCAGTGTGTGCCAAGCAACCTGACAGCATTTTGAACAGTTACCCACTTACAGCAGCTTTGCCTTGGTTCATTCTCACGGTGTTCATCACCTGAGCAGCTTTTTCATTCTGATTGTGCAGCTCTGTGAGTCTCTTCTTCAGCGCCGCCTACAATAGAAGAGATCAGGAAGTATTTGAGAGAAGCAATTGCTATGTCTGCTCTGTCAGGTCACGCTTATTGGGGTAAGAATCATTTCTGCAGGAAGTTTTAAATCACCATTGTAAGCATTTAGTACTATTGGTTTAAAACCTGCTGCTCCTTAAACCTTAGGGGATGCAAAAGCACTCTCCCAAATAAGTGTGGCTTGTGGAGCCTGCACCCTCCCCACAGCTCCACCTCTCCCAACAGCAAGATGCACGCTGTTGACTCACTCAACAAGGACTGAGTGCTTTCACCAGCACAGCAGTTCTCAGTGCTAAGAATATACTTCACGTTAGCTCTCAGGTTGGACTTCCTTTAGATCAAGATGCTGCTAAGCCAAATCAGGGAGGATTTCTGAAAGCAAGCAGGATACATGTTTACTGAACAGCTGGGAGGTTGGCCATGTAAACTTTTCAGGTGTGCTTTACTCATCTACCCTCTGATTTTTAGCTGCACTCTAAGACAGGAAGGTCACGTTTCCTGCCCTTCCACTCCATGGAGAACCTCCTCCTGGCTTGTACCTAGGAGGATATTATTTTTATACTAGAGCTCTCCCTTGGCTACTTTTGTAATTCTTTGTTTCTTAAGAATATACACAGTAAGGCCATGCAGTGACCCCCATGCAGCAAGCAGCAGAGGGGCTCAGCGTTGGGGGGATACCCACAGAGGTGGCCTCGCCACAGCCCAGCGCAAAACAAGAAATGGCCCTCAAGTCTGCGACAGGGCCTTCCCGGATCCTCGAAGCACCATCTTGGAGAGAGGAGGAACACACCAGGAATGACTGAAGATATGCTGTAGCACGCTTTGGAGGGCTGATTAACAGTTTGCCAAGGCCAAGCACGAGATTTACAGTCCAAGTCTTGGTCCAGCCTCCCCTCTGTGTACCAGAGCCCATGACCAGCACCCAGGGACCTACCAGGCCCTCGAGGACCAGAGCTCCCCTCTGGTCCCTCTCCCAGAGCCCCAGAAGGAACCAGCTGCCCCCGCCGCTCACCTCCGCGTTGCCTTTGGCCAGCTCCAGGGGGCTGGTGTTGCACAGCTTGTGCCCGAGGAGGCAGAGGGAGCAGATGCAGCTGCCGTGCTGGCTGCAGAAGAACTCGAAGAGCTTGTTGTGCTGCGGGCACTTGCGCTGCTGCAGGTCGCGCAGGGGAGGGCAGAGCTGGTGGTCGCGGAAGGCCCGGCTCTCCTGGTGCGGCCGCAGGTGCTCTTCGCAGAAGGACGCGGTGCAGGTGAGGCAGGTCCGCACGGCGGGTGCCTGCAGGCAGGTGTCGCAGAGCACGGGGCCAGCTTCCTCCTTCTCCTCCTTCTCCTTCTCTTGCTCGGCCCCGGGGCAGCCCTGGAGCTGCTGCACCACCCGGCACAGCACCGTGTTCTTCTGCAGCTGCGGGCGGTCCACGAAGGTAGCCCGGCACTGCGGGCCGCTGAAGTTCCCCGTCACTCCGGCCCAGGAGAGCTGCAGGCAGGAGGCGCAGAAGTTGTGCCCGCAGGGCACGGTCACGGGGTTGCTGAAGAAGCAGAGACAGATGGAGCAGGTCAGTTCCTCCTCCAGCACTGCCAGTCCCGGCCCCGCCATCGCCGCGGCTGCCACTATCACAATCGAAACTTGAGCAAGAGATTTCCCGATTTCTACGCGGCCCCTCCCCGCCCCGATGGGAGGGACGACAGCCACGGACCTGCCCCAGCGGCCGCCGAGGACCCATCCGCCCGCGGGACGGTGGCGCTTCTCACCGCGGCCCCCAAGCGCCCCCGCCGCCCTCCAGTCCTCGAGGCCCCTTCAGTACAGCCCCGCGGCTGCGGCCTCGTTCACCGCT
>JANHGB010047326.1:5426-20624 GCA_026283785.1 Coracopsis vasa
CTCATTTACAGTTTGCTCTTTCATTATCACTGTTAAAGATGAAACTGCTTCCATTTCAAGGGAAACGCTCTGGGAACCACATCATGGGAAGTGTGTGGATATGATCCTGTGAGTGGCAGGAAGGGAGGGAGGAGACCCGGGCGAGCAGGGACAGGCCTTGCTGATCCCTGGGAATCCCTTTCTGCAGAGCTCCATACATGACTACACAGAGCGATGTAGGAAATAAAGAGGTGATGAGTTCTGCAGCTGGTTTCCTTGCGCTTTGAAGAATGTTGCAGGTAAGATATGATTCCCTGTAATTACGTGGGAAGATAAAGACAGGAAAGTTGCTGGCAGAGCGCCAGGCCCAGGAACACCTGAGTACCTCAGGAAAGGCTTTACAGCTTGTATCATCCCTCTCTCAAATGATCCTCGATGCCTGAGCCATGACTATCACTGCTCACTAGGAATAAAAGAGTGTGGGGAGGACAAGTACAGTCTGCTTATCAGTGTGCAGTGCTGAGGAGAAGTGACAGCATGAAGGAGAAAGTGAGGCTGTTTCCATGGTAACTAAGTTTGGGAAAAGTATATAGAGATCACTGTTATCCCAACATGTATGTTTAAACACAGACCCACAGCAGTAGCCAGTTATTCACCTGCAAGTATCATGAAACCATGTAATTAATCACCATGAGACCACCCCAGACCTGCAGTTTGAAGAAGCTGCACTTGGTTTGGAACAACAGTGTCACCACCTGGAGAAACTCTCACATGAGGCAGCACCAGTCTGGGATGTGGACGGCAGGAAGAAACCCCCAAAACAACTTCTAAATGATGTAACTCAACAGCAAGTTCCATAAGCTTTTCCATGCCTGTGAAAGTTCAGTCAGATACTTCCAGAGGGTGAACAAGGCAGACAAGATCACTTCCAAATGGGACAGAGCATCTCTTATGCAGTCTCCTGTCACAGCACCTTAAGTTCTTACCAAAGTACACAGCCATCTATCACATTGCAAGTCCAACATGTTATGGCTCAAAAGATGGTATATTATATATATATAATATACATATATTACTATGGTAATAGTCGTGGCTATTAAAGAGAAGGGTTTAGTCTAAGTGAGAAAAATCTGCCTCAGAAACTAGGTTAAAACTTGGTAGAACACTCAGTGTTAACGGTGGCAATGACAGATGTTTCTATTCATTCCACTGCAATCAACTTCATATCTAAGTGATTACTTCACCATCCATGAGCTAAAGCAATACAAATTCCCAACTGGAAGAAGTTCAGAGCTGAACGTCCTGATTGAACGGACACTTGTGCTCTACCAGAGCTCTCCAAGAGATTCTAAGACCACTGTACATATTGGGCTTGTTTTCTGAAAGCACAATATCACTGCTATTGAAAGCAGAACGGAACGTGTTTATTATCTCCCCTTCTGTAGCTCCAGTACAATTCTGTATCTGTGACCCAGAAACAAATTAAAGGCAGACTGTCAAGTTGTATATTTTAATGGTGTTTTCTGTGGGCTTGCAGCAATCTGAGAGCTCTGCAGTGCCTGGAGCTTGCAGTAAATTAAAGCTTTTGTTTATTTACTCTCTGCCTTTCATTCTTCCCCCAGAAATGAAACTCGTCACATCCATTTGTGTCCCTCCAGCCTGTTACATAGTAAAGGGTCTTTGCATTTAGACTTCCTGGGAAGGGTTGGAAATAGCACCGCATTTTGTGTTGCAGCAGTTTGGAGATGAGCAAGAGGTGACCACTGCTGTTCAACTCACCCTTTGGAAATGGAAGACTCTAAAGAACTGGTAACTATCCATTCTGCTGGGGAAAGCAGTGAAGGTTTGAGGTTGTTTGTCTGGTTTTGTGGGGGGAATCCAGACAATTGCAATGTAAAATACAACAGAGCACCTGAGCATGTATTAAATGTGAAATCGCCACAGAAAATGCCAAACAAACGTGTTTCAGAGAGTTAAGGACAGTAATGTGGCCAGTGTGAATCACTGTCACCATTTTAAATGATGCCTTGAGTAGTTTCTGTTCCTTACCAGATGACCAGCAGCACTGCTATGCAGTCACAACTCTTTTAGACAGATTATGAAAGGTGGGGAATGTCATCTCATCTTTCCATGCCTCAGTTTCCCCATTTATTTGAAGGCATTATGATAAGTTGCAACCCCACAGTGAGTGCAAGCTTGAATTCATTCAGATTGACAGAACAATCTAACAGCCCTAGATGAAAGGTGCTATGGAAGTGCCAAATACTGTCACTGTAATTACCATTCAGCACACACTGATCAGAAGAATGAAATGAGAATCAGCATTTCCTATTAGCCCCACTTACAGCCTAAAATATTCTTCCTGTGGGCTCCCTACAGAACTGCTGCTCCAGGAGTGGAGGAATGGAGGGATGTAAAGAGAAGAGTAGAAACATCCTGAGAACAACACAGGCTTCTCCCACAAAAGCTTCCTCAGGCTTTCCAGGAAGCGAGACCTTGGAGCTCACTCTCACTCTTTCCTTGTCTCCAGTCTCCTTCCTGGTACAAGGATGTGATTTTCTGTCACAGCTCCAAGGATGTTTCCAAGGATGTTCTGCCATCAGCCTCCTTTGCACCCTGAACAATGCTCCTCTAAAGCCATTGGTTTTCATAGCCCCAGTGGGGTGAGGAAGTGTAAACATTTGGAATAGCTACACAGAATCAATGGAATTGTGTTAATTTACACTCACTGCAGAGCCAGACAACTCGCTGAAATGTTTGTTTTCCCCTTCCTCGCCTGGGAACAATGCACTATTTGACTTGATTTTCCCTAGAAACACAAGCTCTTCTCTTAATCCACTGCCCAACAGTGGAGGCAAAAAGGTGACTTTCTCCCCTAGTCCTGACAATGCTTCAGTGGTGGCTGGGGCACAGCAATTCAGTGCTTCATGGCCATTTCCCTCTTGGTGGAAGCTGCATCCTGCAGATTAAAGAGGTTCTGACTGCACACTGTGTGGATCCTCACCCTTTAGGAGCCAACCAAGCTCTATTAATTCTTCTCATACAAAGCATCTAACAGATGCTAGCAATACCAGGTCATCTCCCATCCCCTTCTTCCTTCCCTGTCCCAGCACCAGCCTTGCTGCTGTCTGTACAGCCCCTGCAGAGCCCTGCAGCCTTTGCTGCCCAACCATGTCAGTCTGACAGCAATCAAAAGCAGCCCAACACCATGCTCCACCCCACAAGAACTAAACCAGGATTACTAATACTCTTAAAGTGGCCTCAGTGTGTGAATGAAGCTGCTGTGGAGGAGCCCTGATGTAAACGTGTCCTTCAGACAGCTACAGGCTCTGAAGAGGAGACAAGAGGAGACCTCCCTGGAACACATTCAGTTCAAAATGGGGAAAAAATCCATACCCGCCTTGCTGAGTCCTTTTCAGTGAAGCAGGTCAAAGCACCATGTCTTTTATCCTGTCATTCCTGTCTCCTGCTTGATGCACATAATAAATCCACAGTGGTTTGAACTGCAGCTCTCTGCTGAAATCTGACAACCCCACATAGCTTTAACTGTGCTGCCTTCCAGTACTCCCTCAACTGGAAACTCCAAGTTTCCTTGGGAAGTTTTCACTCTACAAGGTCAGACTCAAATAGCTACACATTTTGTATTTACAACCAGTTTCATTTTCCAATTCCTGTGCTAGACAGCACTGAGTATGGGGAAAAAGATGACCTTTTATCTCTCTTTCATGCTTTAACTACAGTTTACCCCATGTCTCATAAGGTACAGGCAAAAAATTCAAGAGCAAAACCACCAAGAGATTTACATTAACAGGATGACTTGGAAGAGTAAGACAGAGAGCTCTAATTTTAATAACAAGCTATTGGCAATCTGACATGGGGTGCTGGCAGAGCCAGTCAAGAGCCAGGCACGTCTGACCTGGGAGCAGTGACTTGGGAGGCCAGAAAACCACTTACTCATTTTCACATGACAGGATCAAGCTTGTGAAGAACATTCAATTCTCTTGAAACTGAAGGAGGATTTCAGAGAAGTAATTAGGAGCAGCTTAGCTCGTGGTTAACACCAGGGCTGGGAATTAGAAATCAAGACATTCAGCTCAGGACATATTTCCTGCCTTTGCTGCATGATCAAATTGAAGTTACTTAACTTTTCCCTACCTCCATTTTCCCAGCTGTAAAATCAGGGTGCTAATAAAGAGCCACCTTTGTGGAGAGCCTGGAAATCCATCAACACAAGATGCTTTAAGAGTACAAAGTCTGCATGACATTGTTGTACCTGACAAACAGAATCTGAGGGTCAGGTTAGAGCTCCTGATTGAACACACTGAGATAGAAATAACTCAAAATGAGCTCGTTTTTCTTCCAACCCCAAGGCTTCCAAGCATGCCCTGGTCCAGAAACAGTGGCTGAGTTGAGAGATACATTCTCAAAGTAATTTACTTCTTTCTTGCTGCCACTAACACTGGTTACCCAAATGCAGTTGACAGTTAAATGATAATAGCTTTATGTTTATATATCATCTGTGATAATGGTCCTATGCTCTTTAAATTCTCTCCCTGGAAAAGGGGTATTTTAATGTATGCAGCCACAGAGCAAAATGATAGTAATCTTCCCTTCTAGTTGGAATGGTTCAGTAAACAATTACACTTCAATTAAAGATGGGGTGATCACACTGAGGGAAGCACCATTCAGCCCTTCACATAACGCAGGAAGACAAATTCTCTAAAGGAAAACTATTATAATATAATTTATATGACTGCTTTTGGGGAATAAGTGAGGGAAATGGTGTGGATTATGTGCAGGCAAAAACTTGGGAAAAAATCCTTCGCTATCTTGTCCACAGCAGCTTGAACCAGGATCCCATTACTTGGGATTATGTTCAGTGGAGAGGAGTGCTAAAGGGTCACTCACTTTCATCTCTCCAGGAGTTTCCATTTGCTGGTATGTCATTAGTATTTAATACTTCATCTATCAAGGATTAAAAACAGGAGAGATGGAGGAATGCCTTAAGAGTAGCTTATAATGTATCACTGTAAATTCTGTTGTGTATCCAACCCAAACAGGAAGAAAAGCTGCTGGAAAACAAGTTCACATTCCAAGCAGAAGAAGAACTAAAACCTAAAATTATTTCCTATTTCTTTGCCACTATAAAACCTCATTATTGAAGGGCCTGAAAGCAGCATAAGGACTGAGCCACAAAGGGAAGCTCCTGCTGCAGGACATCACACTGAGGTGCACAACAACAGACAAGAAGCAGATAACGGAGGAACATGAGAGAATGAGGAGATGATGCTCCTTGTCATGACTGACAATGAGCCAGTGAAGAGGGTTTATACCATTGGGTTTGGCCTTTGCATCTTCTCTGAGAACTGTTGCCCTTCCAATCCAGCCTGCACCATCCATTGATGGACAGCCTGAACACGCAGCTTATACCTGTGGTGTGTCTGGGTTTTGTTTTGCTGGTGGGCTTTTGTAGTCAATGTGGCTTCCACCAGAAGAAGCACAGAAGTGTTTCCTGAGATCCTGGAAAACAAATGATTGATACTAGAACTGAGGATCAAAGGTCTGGAGAGAAGGAAATCCTAAACTGTACCCAGCATTTCAGGGTAAGAGAGAGTGCACAGATGCTTCCTCAGACACAGCTCTGTAAGAAAGGCAGAGAGCCATTCAAGCTGTTTAAAAACATTCAGACTGCAGGTTAATGCTCTCTGTTTGGAAGGATGCTCCTTGCACAGTCAGTGAGGTAGACTAACAGCAGGAAATCATTCTGGTTTCATGATCCAATCCCTCAGTCCAACTCTTCTGCACAAGTTCTTTGGCAATCTGGACTTCTGCTTGGCCAGGGATATTTGCACAGAGAACTAAATAAATCAGGCTTTAAAGAAAGCAGTCAATAGATGGCAGTACTCTAATGAGATGGGAGAGAAGTCATCCCACAGCAAGCCTCAGCAATCCCACCCTTGCTCTGATTCCCCTGCAAGGTGGGCAGAGCAAGAGGATTTAATTAATACCCAGCAGAGTTTCTCATCTTCTGGTCCCTGCGTTTGATAAAACACAACACATGCTTCAGGATTAACCCAGCTCACACCTTAAGCTATTTGGATTCAATGCAGAGAGGCTAAAAGCTTCTCTGTATTCTCCTGAAAGGTAAACATCAGTCAACAGTGAGGCTTTACCGATTGTCCCTTGGGCATGCAGGAGAGTCCAGCACTTGCCCTTGGTTCCACTGATGTCTACAGCTCTTGAGCATTATCAGCTCCTGCCAATTACCCATTCTCAGTGCACACAACTCTGGGTGACTACCTAAGAACGCAACATTTAACTGACATCTCTTGCTAAGTCAAGCTTCTGTCTTCCTTTTTCTATCCTTAGATACTGACTTTTACTGAAGCACTTGTTAATTAGGTCTCTTCCTTCAAGAGGTGGAATCATGACAAGGACAGGACCCAACAACACCTTTTAACTCTGAAGATTTCTCCTGCAAACATGTGCATCTCTTCCATAAATGTATGAGATATAATGAATTCATTAGAACCAGAAGTTCCCTGCTTATATGGAAGTTTTATACAGACAGGCACCAAATCTACTGATTTAGGCACTAATGCAGCAGTCAGAAAGGTTTCTTCTAGTACATGCAAAGCAACTGGGAGTGCAACACTGTCAAAATAGCTGAATCCAACGGCTCCTGAGCTTACTGGTCCCTTGGAGGCTCAGAGGCAGAAGGATGGAGATGTCAGGGAAGAACAATCAGCTGTAAAATATGAAAAGCTTACGACATCAAAACCTACAACAGCAGGCTCCAAAGTAATAATCCCATTACCACTAAACTAAAGCACTAATTGCTATTCCCAGTGGCTGGAGTGGACTGACTGCTAATGTTCCTCTGGTTAATGAAGGAAGGTGAGGGAGAATATATTTCTTAAGTCAGACATCTGCTGAAATCTGGGCAGCCATAAAAACTGTATGTAATGAAGCCATTCATATTAATGGCAATAACATTCAGAGGGCTGAGCAGGAACAGAAATGAGATGATAGTGGATTGTAACTCACAGAAGACAAATGCTATGTATTATCCATGTGAATAACATTATCCATACTGAATAACAGAGCCAGTCAAAGCAAGCAACCACATTCCACATAGGCTGTTTCACTATTCAGAGCTAACCTGCTTAAAGACAGGACTAACATCTCTAAAAACACAAAGCAGGATATATGCCATTGGGAAAGGAATAAACAGCTTTTTATTTTCACTGACTACAAGTACACTAAGAAAAATATTCCCAAATCCTCTTGTCTTGTGAAGAATCCAGATATTCCCTCCATTCTTTGCCTCTTTCATCAACAAGTAGTACATTGTTTAAGGTTCAATGATACACATTGACTAAGATGGGTAGGCTGTGATAAATGCAAAGCATGCAGCAGAAGCCTACCCAGGTAGCTTTACTGTGTTGTCTGCCTGTTATGCTGAGTTTTGGAGCATATGTAACTGATAATCAGTTCAGATAGAGGCTGTATGGCTTGTGGACCAAGGGGGTTAGGAAAAAAGATTATTTTCCCTCTTGGCATTGAAAAGGATGCACCTTGCTTAGCAAAAAGGTGATGCCACAACAGGAATCAAACCAAAAGATGATCCCTCTCTGCTTTGATCTGTTAGAACAGGGAGCTCTTGGGAGAATAACTTTCATCCATTCCAGGAGAAGAAAAGCAAACCCTGCAACAAATGCTTAAATACATCTCACACCCCATTGTTTTTCTGTTTCATTGTCTTCAGTCTTTGCCACATGCTGTACCCACTCCTTCAACACAGAGCTCAGCTCCTGCCATCCACTCGCTTTTTTCATTCCTTCACTATTGAAATAAGACAGTACCAAAACCCACGCTCTCATATTTTTGGTAGCTGTTTGCATATCATGGCTACAGAGTTCACCTCCACAGAGAATGGGAGGCATGCACAAACATCAATGCTTACAGAACTAAAGTAAACTCCTTGAACAAACTGCTGTTGATGACTCATTCACCCGTGCAAACGCTCTCAGGTGAACTGGGTGTGCTCAGATTTATTTTAGATTGCACCATTGTCTTCCCTTTGAAATTCTGGTTCTACCTATCCAGGTTTGTTATGGAGCGCCTGAGCCAGGAAAGCAGGTGTGGCCTGCAGAGAAAACCCACATCCAGCAAAGCACCTCCAAGGCTCCTTCTCTGAATAAAAATACCTGTGCGCAACCTTATTGTACACATACAGCAGACACTTTCCTCTTGACAACATGAGCTTCTGATTGCCTTAGCTGTCACTCAGACTGGGCAGAGCCTTCTCCAGCTGTGTGTACCTTATGCTTGGACTTATGTTTTTAAACCTAACTAGATTGCTCTCTTACTGTTACTGGAGGTTACCCTAAATGTTACCCAAGAGACCTTGGTAACTTCAGCTGATTACAAAGCATCCCAGGACTCTATTGCATTAACCGTAAATGTGTCCAGGCTGATGATACGTTAGAGAATACTCTCTGTAGGAGTATGAGGACATACTGTACAGTTACAGACCAGTAAATATATCCAGGAATACACTGCACTATCCTAGGATTCACAAAGGAAACCTCACCAGGAAAGTCTTCCAAGTGAACAACTTACCAAAACCTGTTCCAGATTCATATCCAAATCTTGTTGCTTTACCAAGAAATACTTTACAGTTGCTTGTTGCTGGCAGGATCTAACAACACCACATTTACTGTGAAGTAAGCTATCAAGTAGTTTCACACACACCACCTCTCTTCTCTTCCAGCAAACCCCCCCTGAACCCCTGGGATGGGGACAGACACGTACCGTGACACGGAAGGGTGTTGTGGCAGCAGGCTCCATGGTGGGGTTCTTCTCGGTGACCCCGCTGGGCATGCTGCGCCTCTGCCCACACCTCTCCGGGGGGGACTCTGTGGATGGAACACAAACCAAAGGACAATTACAAACACAGGAGCCCAGGAAGAGCCCAGGAACATCAGCAGGCCATGCAAAACATTGCTTCTTCCGTGGAGATGCTCTTGCAAATGAGCCAACACAACAACCCCACTGTTTCCCACAGAACAGCGTTCAATCAGCAAGACTCTCACCTTCTACAATTAGCATTTTATATACAACTGTAAGCTCCAGATAATGCCTGACAGGCTGGCATTATCATTACTTCCAGTCTGCAGATAGGTAAACAGAAAATGGATTGAGCTGAGTGAGAATTATATGCAAAGTACAGATCCATGCACTTGTGGACTTGGTACTCCTAAGGGAAGCTGCTAATGGGGTTACAGGCACAGGATGCTGAAGTTGCCTCTCTAACTCCTCCAGCAATTTGCTTTGTAACTAGGAAAAATGATTAAACCCTGCATTTATAAAAGTATAAAATGTGGATACTTACCTCCTTCCCTGCAGGTGAGGAAGGGAGGGAGCTGGAAAGGCTAAATTAGCAAATATGCCTAACACTGAGAAGATTTAGAACATTAGCTAAGGTCAGCAGCTATTATGAGCTGGTGTTTCCTTGGCTCACAAACCCTCTTTGAAAGCACCATGGAACTCATAAAAATAGATGGATTTTCAAGCTGCTATTCAGTGGTGCTCAGGCCTGGTAACAACAAGCTTCTTTCTCAAACCATGCCAATCCTGAGCCTCTGCAATCTGCAGTTTGCTGTCATTAGGTCTTGGCAAGGAGGGCTGTCCCCTTAGTGGGGTTCTCCTCTTGCCAAAACTGCCATCACCCGGGATCCATAAGGAACAACTAATACCTGCAATTCCACTCAACAGGTCCTGAGACGTATCTTAAACTATTCCACAAGGACAGACTGTGAGATTCCACCCATGGACTGAGTGAAGTGTTCAGTGACATCTTCCTTGGTTGCAAATCCTGCCCATAATCCCTCACCAGCAGCCACGCACCCTGTGTGAAAGCCAGACAGTCAAAACCAGCAGTTCACAGTGGCTTTCACAACTTCCAGCCAAGCCTTCTAATGTCTTGGCCACCTTCTTTGCAGAATGCTGCTCTTTGAACCTCAAGGAGGAAATAAATCCTTCACACGTCAGCTCCTTTCACACTTGGGCTCCTTTGAACAGTGGCCACTTTTATTTTTGGACTGTCATAAACCCTACTTGATTACAGCATTTTGAAAGTGAGTTGGAGATGACAAAACAACTGAAGAAGCTGCTTTGCATTTTCCTAATGACTAGAAAAATAAACACTGTTGAAAGCAGTTCTCATATACATGGCTGGAAAACAGGAACCATGGGCTGAGGTGAAAAGCAGCTGCAAGAAATGCCTTTCCCAGGGGCCTGCAGCACAGTCCTGGAGCTTTCTTCCTCAACCCAATGCACCTTTTGCCTTCAGCACAGAGGGCAGGTACTCACTGCTCCGTGTAGGTGTTACAGCACTATAGGTTTGCACCACTGTGGTTTGTCAGAGCAAAGGGCACAATGGTCTCACTTTCAATGATCTCCCAATCTGCTTCCTCCTCCCACCACACAGGTCAGGGAAAGGGAGAGTGTGTTATGGCCCAGAGCTGATCAGTATCTGGGTCTGACTGCACCAAAGTCACAAACCGTACTCTTCAATTCTTACTTCATTGTTAATATATACCCAAAGCAGAGCAGCAAACACATCAGTTTGAGCCAGACCAAAACACAGAGATGGGCTAGAACCTAAAGCTCTCTATCAGCCTTAATTTTATGGTTCATCAAGTGGAGTCAAACCTCCGTTTAGCTTAGTTCAAGTAGTGTGGGTACTGCTGGAGAGGGGAATCTCTGCAGGAGAGACACATTACAAAACTCTTTAGAAGGAACCAGAAATATCTAGCAGGAGGGTTGGGTGTGGGTGTTTGGGGCGGAGAGGGGGGAGATGTTTGTTTTAAAGGGAAGCAAAAATAGCTTACAGGTAAATGAGTAACTCCTAACTACCAGAAGAGGACAGCAGAACAGTTTTACATAGTGAATAGTATGAATACATGAAGGTTTGAACTGCCCTGTTTACTTCCTCAGGGTTAGAGAAGTCTTAGGCGGGGTTACTCTGCCTGGAGAGGGGCATTAGCCACGTCTGCTATGTAGCAAGCCCCCACATAACAGGTCACTGTAAGGCAACAATTAAGACTCTCTCCATAGCCACTAGAGGCTGGAAAAGAATGGCTAACCATTTACAGCAGAAGATATTTAGGTTAGCCATTGGAAGAAGTCTTCTCTTGACACATTGTACACTGGAATTGATCTTCTGGAGAGAGTAATATGTGCTCAAGCCTACCTCAAAGGTTTCTGTGGCAGAGCTCTCCCTGTCAGGAGAGGTTCAGGTACAATGAGCTTCCTCCCTCTCCTCTTCTGGGGCAGATGGGACCAGATGATCTGAAATCAGATTCAGTATCTGACTTCAGCCTTTTCCTCACAACCTCTGATGCTTCTTCCTCCCGTCTTCAACTCTACTTCTGGACAGACTACAGCAGCCCATCACACCCCTCAATAGCACAGAGTCCAGGGTCCTACCCTGACCTCTGTTCCACACTACAGTGTGACCCTGTGACATTTTAATGCTCTTCATGAGATTCACAACTGATAAAAACCTGGCAAACCCCATGGGAACACTGCAAGGTTTCATTAATGAATATCTGCAATCCACTTTGTATCCCAAGATAAAGGATTCCAGAAGGAGGAACAGAATTACCACAGGCAGCTAACCACAGAATGACATTTCCAGAAGCATTTAGTATTATCAGATAACATCCTCACTAGACAGTGAGTTTCTCTGTTAGCTTAATATCATCCCTCAGCTCATAGAAATTCCAGGATTATACCTTCATTTGTCCATTTATTTGCTCTGTATCAGATTTGATCTGAGGACTTAGACACACAGTATCTGAGGACACTATTTGCTCTCCCCAAGTCCTCAACTTGTTATGAACTTAAACCCTCCAAATCTTTCTTTTATGACACAGAAGCCTGAAAATCACTGAAGTAACAGTCTATTAAATGAGGATTATAGTGCAGGAATACCGGATCTGAAAACGGATTCCTTGGGTGTAGTGTGGAAAGCCACAGCACCCACAGCAGAGATGCCAGCATGCAGGAACGAATGCCCACAGACAGGGATGGCTTCCCGATTCCCTGTCACTTGCACCAGCCCACAGCACAACACCCAAACAAAGGATGGGCTATATACAGAGGAGCAATAAGAAGCTGATGGACAGTTGAATCAGGCAGACCCACATAAATATATTACCTGGCCCTTTAGGAGCTCTTACAAATCTCAGATTTGGGTTGGAAAAGGCTCATAAGTCAAACTGAGGAGCACCATGGCCACTCTGACTGAAATTCCTTGTTGAATTTTCTCCTGACAGCATTTTCCCTGTACTTCCCTAAGCCTGCCCAATGCTATCCAGGCATTTCCACTCACCCTCCCTTTGACTTTCCCCACTGCAGAACTGTGCCCCTGAGGAGCCTCACAATTCTCTTTCATGAACGTCTTCTGAATCTCTGCATAAGCAGCACTGTTCAGTGTCTGCCACAGACCCACACTGGGCTGGGGCTCATCTACCTCACGCAGTCCCAGAAGCAAGAACAAACCAACCCAAGTGCTTCCGGCTCTCCCAAATATTTACAGAAGGCTGCAATGTTTTGGCTTTTCCCCAGTTCAGGATAAGATCTTCAGAGAGAAACTTCCTTGAAGTTATGAACCCCCTGAAACCTCTCCCTGGTCACTGCACAGAGCTGGGTCCAAAAGCTGCTTGGGGTGTAATGCACCAGGATGTTTTCTTAAGCCACCAGGACACTGTAAACACGGCACCTTAATGCAGCACCTGGTAGGGCTTGTGAGCATTTCTGAAACTGTCTGTACAGTGAGAAACACGTTTTATTTGTTAACTAATTCATGGCACCCGATCTGACAGAACAATTCATCCTCACTACACTCCTTCATGCCTGCTCTTCATGCTGTGGAATAGCTACAGAGCAGCCCCAAGGCTCCCAGGCCATCGGCAGCAGAACAGCCTGTGAGGAGCTCCTGGCACCAGAGCTCTTGTTTAACCCACTCAGCATCACTGCCTTCCTTGTTGCAACTTCTCCAACACTGCTACAGAGTAGGTCATCGTGTGTAACAAACACACAAACAAGCATTACTACTGTTTACTTTGCACTTAGCAAGTGAGATGCTTTACATTTGCATTACCTGCTCTTGTGAATCACAGCTAGTCCGAAAGATCATCAGGATTACGCTCTCATTAGTGGGAATGAATTACATTAACTCCTGTTTGTTCATCTTACTTCACACTCTCCCCCTCTCCTGCTCTCCTCTCACACACAATTCCAGGGATCACCATGTGGAAGAGACAGTATGAACAAAAGCAAAGAGAACCAGCTGGAAGGAATAACTAACAAGCAGGCACTTCCCACCACATTGATTTTCTGCTATGAAACTGTTCCAACTCCAGCCAAGAAAAGGAGGTACAAATCTGAACGAGAGAAGTTAGCAACAAGAAAGCATCTCCCTCAACTCACCAAAAGGAAGCCGTGCTTGTCAGCAACACACATGCCATGGCACTCCAAGCCAGCCAGGTATAAGAGAAGTGGAGATGATGACTTCATCAGAGGCAGCAAGAAAGAGAAGTATGACTGGAATGCTGGACAGGCCAGCAGCGGGAGGCCAGGTCCCTGCCCCGTGGCACAGGGACGTGCTTTAAGGAAAGGAGACTTTAGAGGACAAGGCTTCCCCAGGACGTCTGGAGGTAACGCAGAACACTAAGAGCTCATCACAACCCACAGCTGGTGGAGAGGATCCCGCAGGAGCCCTGGGAGAGGTGAGGCTGGCTCCGGAGCTCAGCAGTGATCCGCCAATGGAGTTGTGCTCCTCCCTGTCCTGCCCCGTGCACCAGGTTAGTGCTTGACATCTCCGAGCCTGCCAGGGTGGAGTTTCTGTGAAACCAGAGGGAACAGGAATTACCGGTCTCCTGCTCACACAATTACACTCTGAGCATTAATTTTATTGCTTAATGAATTTAGGTGTTATTCCTCTAATTTCTGCATTATCTAATAACTCCTCAGTACAAACCCAACAGAGGAGAGGAGGAGGCACACAGTGACAGCAGTGATTTAACACGGCTCACAGTAGCACTTATGAATTAAAAACAGTCCCTGGAGAGCAGGTATTTATAATGTCTGTGTGATTCCAAATACTCAAGAGAGGCTGCAGGAAAATCTACATTTCAGACAGCTTTAGGTGGCCACCTGAGACCAGGAGGCAAGATGGATCTTTAATCTGAATCCAAAGGGGTATTTAGAAGCTGCTGTTAGAATGATGGTGCTGTTTAAAAGTGGAATATTACCCTGGGAATAAATGATGACAGAAAATAACAAATATTGAGTTGAGCCAACCTTCCCCCTTCAGGAGGCATTGAGGGGAGGAGAGCAGAGATGCCAAAATGCCTGATTTCCAATGGACAAAAGCCCATTATGAGCCTGGCGGGTTACGAAGCCCTCACTAACCTCTCCTGCTCCCGTCAGCTGGGCTGGAAATCCAGTTTCAATTGAACAGTTTCAATGTTCAATTACCTGGAGAACTGTTGATGGGAACGTATCACCCAGTGCCCTGGTGATCCCTGAGTGAATTCCAGTTGATCCCCTACAGCGATATTAGAACCATTATGTCACATGAAATTAGTTAAAAGTCAAGCCTTTATTAGGCCATAAAA
The DNA here is from genome assembly GCA_026283785.1 of Coracopsis vasa. Taxonomy (NCBI): domain Eukaryota; kingdom Metazoa; phylum Chordata; class Aves; order Psittaciformes; family Psittacidae; genus Coracopsis; species Coracopsis vasa. The sequence continues at coordinate 20,099 of JANHGB010047326.1, forward strand.
TCGACTTTTAAATGAAACTGGTCGTGAAGCAGAGGTTTAGGGCAGGTAATGGTGCCCTCGGAAAAACCAGACTCATCTCAAAGCAAAGCTAATGAAGGCTCAGAGGGGTGTTCTGGAGGCTGGAACAGTTTGTATCACCACTTTTTGTGTTAGAATACAATTATTGTGCATCTTGGCTTAAATACACTTCTAGAGAGCACAGCAATCCCACCGGCTGTCCCCGCAGCTCGGCTGCAGCAGGATCAGTGATTTACTCCCCAGTCATTTAAAGCTCTAAGCAGAAATAATGCCATATTTTCTCATGCTCTCACCACGCTTTCAGACAATTGAGGATGCTGTTTACAGAACTATAGCTTGTTAAAATAAAATACTCTCACTTATCTGAGCATTTACATACAAGCCAAACTGGGAGCATTACTTGCCTTTTGTGCTACACTCAGGCACAAAACATTTAGAATTCAACAATTGGAGGCTGGTTGAATGCCACAGTGACTACTGCAAACAGCTCCAGCTTCTTGCCATTACC
>JANHGB010047328.1:16510-36951 GCA_026283785.1 Coracopsis vasa
AGAGAAGCTGTGGCTGCCCCATCCCTGGCAGTGTTCAAGGCCAGGTTGGATGGGGCTTGAAGCAACCTGCTCTAGTGTGAGGTGTCCCTGCGCATGGCAGGGGGTTGGAACTGAATGATCTTAAGGTCCTTTCCCAAACCAGTCTGGGATTCTATAAATTGAGCCTCTTCTCGTTTCTGCTATTGGAGGTACTTAGTGAATTTCCAACAACTGTGAACAGAGAAACAGAATGTTGTTGAAAACCAAAGCAAAACCTTTCTTTTACAAAAATTCACCATTCATAATTGAAATATTCTTTTTGTAGGGAGGAAGCTATTTTATTTATATACCTTTTGTTTGGAATTTGGTTGCCAGTCCCTCTGTTCTTCTCTTGTAAGAAAACAAAAATAGATAGCAAATCTGTTTGCAGTTATTTTTTAAAAGCCTTTGATATCATGGTTAAGCCAGTTCCTGTTTCTCTTCTCTTTCTTTCAGATTTTTTTCTTTGATAATTCTAAGCTATCAGTCTGAATGTGTTTTTATTTAAAACAGAGTTTTCTGTTGGTTTTCTGTGAAAGCTGACGTCTTGATAGGTATCAGCATGGTAAAAGATAGTCTCAAGTGTTCACTTAAAGATGTTATGCTTCAAATGGGAGATTTGTAGGGAGGTATAGAAGAGATGCCTTCTCTTTTTGAAATGCATATTACAGGGAAGCTGAGCATTCTGTCTCCCTTCTTTTGCACTAGCTGCAGAGCCAAGACTGTGAGAATGTCAGCTGTGTCTTTCTTCAATTTTGTGGTTCCTTCCAGTCATGTTTTGTGTTGTGGTCCCTTATGGAAAAATAATAAAGTACAACAAAAAAACCCCACTTCACTCTGATGTGGTTACAGTTGGTCTTCTTTACAGATTAGCTTCCTTTTAAGTGTGGTCTCCATGCAGAACATCAACAAATAGCATAAAGATTTATTTCAGATTAAGCTCAGCAAAACAATGTGTTTTCTCCAATAGATATAATTCTTATTTTAGCTAACCTTTTGCACAGAAATAGTGCTTGTTTTATGGTTGAAGTTGTCAAAAGGAAAACTGTATTTAAAGTTTAAAAGACTGTCATGAAATATTGGAAATCTACATCTAAGTCCTTAATTCCTGGTGACAGATTTCCTTGCTGGTTTTTGTAAAGTAAGATCTCTATTAGCCCTTCCACATTTGTTCTAATTTTGTTTTGGTTTGGTTTTGCAGATTATCTCCCCCCACTGATAATGTAACATGGCACAACATGAAAACTTCTTTGTCTGCTCAAGAAGAAGAGCAGGAATGGCAAGGGACCAAAGTGGAACCACCCTCTAAGAATCTCCATCACTGATCCACATCTCTAAAATACCAATATATCTCACTTTTCATTCACAATATAAACTGTTGTGTACTACATCAAGATCAATGGATTTTCATTCTTTCAGGCTTCATAATAACAGAAATAATAATAAGCTAGTCTGACATGTTATCTGTGTTTGAGTATTTTGGGTGATGGTGGAACTTGAAAACTCTCTATAAAATATAGTTCGTATTACTCCTTCCAGAAAAATAAATTAAAAAATGGAAAGTTCATAGGCAACAACATAATTTCAACGTCACAATGGTGAAGACAAGACTTAGACAAAGGTATTTCAAAAGTATTGGGAAAAGAACTAGAAAGATCATTCTCTTTTTTAAGAAACATAGTTTTGGAATCGAAAAATCACCCTCCATATCTGGGTGTATCCATTCTTAGAGCTTTAGGCTACTTGCTTGTATGTAGTATAAATATCTGTAGTAAAAGGAAGAGCTAGATGTGAATCTGAAGTTGTTTTTAAGCTCATCCAATAAAAGGGTTATTTTTACTTTGTATCAAATAAATCTTTCTTTAGTTTTACCATTTTATGATTTACATCAGTGCATTTCTTCTTTCAGTTCCAAGATCTTCACTTGATGACTTTTTATGGTATATTCTCTATGTGATTTAAGAGAGTTGGCATTGCCATGTGGACAGTTTCTTGCAACAGAGAAGCAAAGTGTATAGCAAAGTAGAGCTTGGAGCTGCTACTATGGTGCAACAGCAACAGAAATATGCTCTAAAAATACGCTCTGTGAAATAAATAGCATTGGAAGTGTGAGCGGCCTATTCTATTACAAAATGCCTTAAAACAACAAAAACAGTGATCTATACTAACCTTGTGGATTTTAAGGACTTCCTTTTTTTGCCTACCGAAGTTACTTATTCCCTCCCATTTATATTATAAATGAATAAAGCAAACATGAGGTCAAAGATAGAATAACTGACTTGTCTGTTACAGAAAATATGTTTTATGTGTTTAAATGTTGTGTGCTTCAGTTAAAAAACTACATGGAAGATTTGTACTGTAATTAATAACTAATATTCTTAAAAATGCTATTAATTAGACTGTAAGGCTTTTCTTCCATTGTTTTCACTAGGGTTAGAGTTCTGCTCCTAAATGTGTACTTTCACTTCCTAGCACTGGAAAGATAAAGATCGATTTTATTAGAAAAGTATTTTCTTCTTGTCCTGGCAACTGAGTTTCACACTTTACCTGAAGAAGTGTAGCCTGAGATGAATTGCATTCAATTTCAAGTGTTCAGAGGTTAAAAGCTGAGTTTTCATTAGAAAGAATTTCTAACTGTGAAGACCTTACAAAATAAGCTTTGCTGTTCCCTACGGCTACAAAGTGACCGTTTCCAGTGGAAGTTATCTCTGGTTTTTGGTCAAGATAGGTTACTGAAAACAAAGTACACCCCACGTACATGTTGTTGGGTTTGTAATATGAACAACAAGAACAAATGTTTCTTTGGACCACTTGTAAAATTCAGCAATGCTGAATGAAAATGCAGCAATCTGGCACCGAGTTTGAACTCTTCCCACTGGAGCCTGTGCATGACCAAGAATTCCCCGAGTCATTCTGATTAGTCTGTGGTACTAAAAATAAGAACAGTAGTGTCTGCCTTGGGAGGAGAAACACTGTGCAGACATTCAGAGGAAATCTAGACAAACTTCACTTGTGGTCCCTACGGGGATGGCGTGGAGGGAGGAGGTTGGAAGAGGAGACATACATGTTCAAATGTCTGGGATTCAGGAGACTAATTCCTGAGTCACTGGGGGAAAAAAACCCAAAAGCAACCAGTAATTAGATTTTCCAAATCTTTTTTTTCTTTGCTTTTTAAGGCATTTCCATGGCAGATGTCGAGTAGGCACTCACTCAGTTCCTGTTTAGTAGGTATTTGAGCCTATAACTCTGAGAAACCTTTTTTGAGAATCCACGATTACATTAGTAAGAAAAAGATTATTTCTGGTACAAGTCTAAGCTGGTTTCTCTTTTTTAATCATTTTTCTAGGGACTTTTGCTGCCGTTTGACTCAACTGCAGTTACTCCACATCCAAACATTTCACTACAGCCATGGACTAAAAGCTGTCACTTTGTATGATTCTGAAAATAATTCACACATACACTGCAATCATTGCCTGACTTAAATTTCACTCCCCCTTTCATTGAATTATCATTAGCAGAGGGAATCCTTCCAGCACTCCCAACCAGCTACCATTTGATGTACAACTATATCAATATTTTAATTGAAATGCAGCAATTGATACTGTGATACCACCTGTAGGACTGTTGTGTCGCATAAAGATATCATTTTGACATGCTCAGCTGTTCAAATTAGGTGCATTCAGATGACTTGTACACTCACATTCCTTCCTACTGACATACTTTTCAAACCACCCCTTTTCCTGACTTCAGCTGGTGTATATGAATCTAAGTGAGACAAAAAATTAAAAGCAGATTTTCCTCCTCACCTGTGCAGAGCACAGCTTTGTAAACTGTAAACATACATGAAATAGTGTTCATGTATGTACATGCACTGCTTTACAGACATTTTTGCTGATTCTCTAAACTTTGTTAATTGAGAGTACTTTGATACCTGGCATAGAATAATGTTCTTACCCCTTTGGATTGCAATATAACATGACAATAAAGCTTAGATAACTTGATCAAACTGGATAATGTCCTTAAGTCCACATCTTAAAACGATTTCATTCCTACAGCCTGAAGTTGTTTTGCTGGTAAGAGATGCCTCAAATGACTGCAATTCACTCATGTTGTGAAAGCAGTTCCTTGATTTCTGTAGCTGGGCAGCTATACTGTTTAATTATGAGTTGTAATTCATTACCATTTAGGTGTAGTCTTGTAAAAAAATCTTGAATGAGTACGGATCCACAGAATATGAACATTTATCTCCTGGAAACCTCTATTCAGAAGTTACTTTATCAGCCCAAACCCAATTCGTAGCTATTCCAATATAAAATGTAAGAAAGTTTCATTCAAAAAAACCATAAAGAAATAAAATACAAGGAAGTCATCCTCAGCTTGGAAAATGACTAAGAATTCTAATTATTCTAATGACTACGAATTTAGGATTTAAATTTAAGATTTAAGATTTGAGAATTCAAGTAGACATTCTTAGGATTTCTTGTATTTTCTTCCCCTTTTCTTCCTTTTCCTAGAGAAGACACCTGCTCTCTGAAAATGGGGCAGAGGTGTTTAAATAAATGTGCTCAAAATCAGCAATAATTTTGAACCCCCTGTTTGTTGGGGTTTTTTTTGTTTGTCTGGGTATTTTATAGTAAAATTTTGAGTATGCAACTGTTGACACATACACAAATAAAAGTGACTCAGTTACTCAGTACTAACCCAAAGGCCCCTATATTTGTATGGTGTATTATTACAAGGTCGGCATTCTGAAATTTCATCCTACTGTTTTTATACTCTGGACATCTTAGTTTTGTGTTTGGTTTTGTTGTTTCTTTAACCAATACACTTTGTTGTTTGCATTTTCTGCTCTGTTGCTACAAACATCACCAGAGGTCTGTGGGGTCTGGATCTAGCTCCCTACTTGCTTTTCCCCATGAAACACTGGACAGAGAAGTATGTTTAAAATATTTTTGTGCTCCTGTTTATGATCACTGTGATGGCGTTCCTGTAAAAACTGCCAGTTATTTAAGTTCATAGTAGGGTTCTGTCTGTACTCCCTGTGCTTTCTTGTTTGTTTAGGGTGTGAAATACCACAGCGAGACATTCTGTGTGGATTTTATTAGTGTGAAATGAGGTTATCATGTCTTTCAGTATAGCTTTTATTGTCAAAGAAATATGAGAAACAAAGTCTGCAAGCATCACTGCTCAAGAACTGACATGTTCTGTTAGAAAAGTCAATGGACTTCTACAGAAGTAACTCAAAACAGTTCATGGGGCAATTTACTTACGAGTTAACAAACTGTTGTTGTCTTCAAAACATAAGAATCTAGCTTTTGACTGGAAATTCAGTATGTATCTGAGAGCTAACCATTTGTGAACAAATTAAAGCCTGGATTTTGATGTCTGTGGTGCAGGATGTACACTTATGAGACTTGGTTTAAACTCAGGGATTTTTTGAGGAGATGGCTGTTTTCCACTAACTTTCTTTTTTTTCCAGTATTTAATACTCTGAACAAAATTTGCAAGTGTTTTTATCATAAGAGAATATATTCATCTATATAAGATGTACAGATGTATAAGATGTATATAAGATGAGAGATGTACAAACTGGAAAATATTAGAGAAACAGATCAGGGCAAGGAGTTGTTAGGTTTTTAATGATTCTTGAGTCATCTTTATTAATGACTAAGCTGTCACAGTAGGATGATGAGTATGCTACCAAAATCGTTAATGACAAAGCCAGGAGGGATTACCAGGCAGAGATATGCCTTTGAGTAAGAACTGGAGGCAATAACAACTGGAATAATGGAAAGGAATTCATCATAATAGGATGACATTTCAGACTAGAGATTGCCTGGGATTGTTACCAAGGGCTTCTGATACCAGCTTCACCAGTTGAGAATCACAGGTTAGAAGAAATGTACTTTGTTTATGGAACGATAAATGCCAACAATGTGATGCGACAGTGAAAATCAAGGCAAATTTGATCCAAGGAGACATCAGGACAGATACTGTTGATCAGAAAGGAGTTACACTTCTGTGAAATACTGTGTAAAGTTCTGTTTATCAGTATTTAAGAAGGATGAATTAACTCTGAAGAAGAATCATACAGTAATAGTAGACTATTGTAAGAATAAGAACATACTGTACTAATATGCTATGATAAGAATAAGAAATACTATGATAAGAATAAAGCCAAGAATATTAGCTTCCTTCCTGAGATTCACGATTGCCATTCATGAGAGCTTCCTTCCTGAGATTCATGATTGCCATCTTCATGCAAACAAGTCTGCTAGTTACCCAGGGGGTTTGGTTTAACCCCAGCTGGCAACTAAGCACCACCCAACTACTTGTGCACCCTCAGCCCACTCACTGGTGGGGTGGTAGAGAAGCAGAAGGGGCCTTGAGTGTGTAAGCACTGCTCAGCAGTAACTAAAACACCCCTGGCTTGTCAACACTGTCTCCAACACAAACATAAAACATTGCCCCATACCAGCTATTATGTAGAAAATTAACTCTGTCCCAGCCGAAGCCAGCACACTAGGTCAGGTTTAGTCCTGTCTGTAGAGCAACCATGCAAGTATTTTCGTTATGCCTTCCTTTATTCTCTTCAAAAGAAGCATTACCTCTAAGCAAGGCTGGGGTTTAAAGCCTCTCTGTCTGAATCTCTCTGGCTGAATATCCATTTTTATGCAAATACAGCCTAGGTGATAGGATATGAAAAATATTTCTTTTCAGGGCAGGGTAAGGAACAAATACCAGAAACAAAACAACTTTCCCTTACTATTAAACTTGTTTGCTTTGAATGTATTACCCAAAGTTGATAGGGTCTGAATGACCTCACTAATAACTTTAGCTTTGAATATATAGAAGTAACTGAAAATAAATCTGAGAGTACTGTCAGATCTACATCTAAATGGATAAAGAAGCTTCTACGTGAAACTGCATCTTGTCTTCATACAGTTACAGTATGTTCTCTTACCCGTATGCAAGTGTTTGTGATCATCTTTCTACAGCTTTCCTAGAGAAAGTAAACTGGCTTTTAATATTTCAAAGTGTAAGGTCAGAGGTACAACTGCAATCACTCTCTATGGCATGGTTGCCACATCATGACTAAGTGGTGCAGTCACACTGGTATGTATGGCAAAACCCCATGGGCTTAAGCATTCCATGGATCTTTTAACTCTAGTGATAACTCTAGTGATAACATGCCATCTAAATTAACTCAGGGTCTGCTGTGATAGGACAAGGGGTAATAGTTTTAAACTAAAAGAGGGGAGATTCAAACTAGATATAAGGAAGAAACTCTTTACAGTGAGGATGGTGAAATACTGGAGGAGGTTGCCCAGAGGTGGTAGATGCCCAACCCCTAGAAACATTCAAGGTCAGGCTGGAAGGGGCTCTGAGCAGAAAATCTGACAGATTTAAGATGTCCCTACTCATTGCAGGGGGCATGGACTAGATGACCTTTAAAGGTCCCTTCCAACCCAACTGATACGATTCTGTGATCATATCAGAACACCTCAAATTTGCCTTTGCCTGGTCAGCAGGTCTCATGTAGTCTATTGTATCAAGTAGGAGTCTGTGGTCTACACTTTTTGCTTCAGCATTTGAATTCTTGATGATGGGCTACATGCCAAAACACCAACATATCCAGCCTCTCACCATAATTTGACATTAAACTCAGTGCTTGAGTGTGCACATCATCTTTTGGAACAAACATTATTTTGTTTGTAAGTTAAACATATTGGTTATAGATGTCTTTTTTAAGCAAGAAATTAGACCCTCTGATGCCGAATTTTCCTGTGTTGTTTTCCTGAGAACCACGCAGTAACAGAATAAAAACTGATTATTACGTCAGGAAATTAATCACAGGCTAAAGTTCTTGGGGAACAGGATGTTCTACCAATTTCAGTCCTCTGACACGTCACTCATGTTCAGAACCAGAATAAAGATTCCGTAAATATATAAAAAATGAATACTAAAAGTTTATTGTGCATGTATTATCAGTTTTCTCATTTTTTTTTAATGAACCTGGAGTTACTGTTGGCAAAAGTAACAAGAATAAGTGAGAAAAACTTGAAAGGCTATCAACATTACAAAAGCTTAGAAAAATAAATCATAACTTGCATGGAAGGGGAAGGGGAAAATTACAGCTGCAAGTGTATAACATCTATGACTGCCTCTGGGAATACCTACAGGTGCACCATTCACACGGTGAGCTCTACTTTGCGCGTCTTTCATCTGATGCTTGTATTACTGTGCTACTCTATGGCAGGTGGTTCCATAGATAAGTTTATCCTGAGTGAAAGAAGCTGACATCTTGCCTTTTGCTTTCACTAAATTACATGTGTTTAAAAAACTCTTTCCTGTGTGTTTTTCACATACAAACCACTGTCAACAGTTATTTTCATCTATCTCTTGAATTTATTCCTTCAACTTTGCTAACACCTCTTTAGGGCCCCTGTGGGTGTGCTTCTTTTCTACATGAAGGCCAGTATTTGGTCTCAAATTACAGCCTCCTTCCAGTTGTAAAACACACTGTGCACAGTGGACTTGACTAAGCAGCAAGGTTTTGCCCCTAATAATCCCTCTGAACATTGCTTTAAATTCCATTTTCCAACAGTGGTGAAGGCACTTAAACTCACCACAGTAAGAACTGTTAAGTGCAGTTTATTGCACTTTGGTGTTTTGGTTTTTGGGTGGGTTTTGGTTTGGCTTGGGGTTTTTTAAACAGAGTACTTACGTGAGCATATGAACTTTTTGAAGCTAACTTCGAAGATGCTGCCCTCATTTTTCCACCTTACCCCCAATCTAAATTAAGATATAACAGTGTTTATTTTTTATATAGTGATTTGGATTAGTAACATAGCGCAAATGAGTAGAAATATGTGTCTGCAAGTTATTTTCCTATTGGAAAACTGATCGTAAAAAGGGAAAGATAGCTTCTAACAGGCCTTTACCTTATTTGACCATACTTTCTGCTTGTCACATGGTCTCGATTAAGATGGCCAGCTGTTTCTCCACTTTGGGCCTAGGCCATTTCCCAGAATTTTTTAGATGACTAATAGTAGTGGCAGAGGAAAGGGCAATTTAACTCTTGTTACCCTGCTACAAACGGGTGTTGTTCAGGGTCAGTAATTCTGTTGTGGAAACACAGCACTTCTGAATTTTGTGATGACACCCTGCTTGGTTTGGGAAGGATGAGACTGGATCGTGTCTTTCAGTGGTATGCTCCGTCCCCGGCAATGTTCAGGGCCAGGCTGGACAGGGTCTTGGGCAATATGGTCTAATGTGAGGTGTCCCTGCCGATGGCAGGGGGTTGGAACTGGATGATCTTAAGGTCCCTTCCAACCCAAACCATTCTGTGATTCTATGATTATATGATTCATACAATCATATTAGAGTATACTAGGAATTTTTATTTGTAATTTTCTTTCTCTATGTTTTTTATTACCTTTTTCTGCATCTACAGGAAACTGAAAATCAGTCAAGAAGTTTTAATTCATTTCAGAACTTGTGGCTGGAAATGCCATGTGGATCCCTCTATGGTAAGTAAGCAGAAGCCATAAAAATCATCTTACAGCCTAATTAGAAAAGTTTGTAAGTATTTCAGCATGTTAAATTTGGGCAAGGAGCAATGGACACAAGTTGAAAAGTAGAAAATTCTGATTAGATAGGAGCAAATAAAAAAATAATGAGAGTGGTTAAATACTGCCACAGACTGTCTAGAGATCATATGGGATCTCCATCCCTGGAGCAGTTCAGGTCTTGACTGGACACTAAACTGAGCAATCTGACTTAAGGAAACCTGTTTAGAGCAGGAGGCTGAACTAACTAACCTCATGAGCTTCCTTCCAGCAAAGATTATTCCAATGCAGCTGATCTTAGAAGCCAAAAGGTTACACTTCTTTTTAGTATCCATAAACTTAACATTTTTCTTCCCAATAGGGTTCTTTAGTTTTGAGGTTAACTGATATAGAAGGGACAACTGGAGGTGTGCATTACTATTTAAGTCTTCTCCTCAAACAATGTTAAAATCACAGTAAAAATATCAACATTAAAATCCCTTTATTACGTCAGTATGATTTATGGAGACTATTTTCACTTTGCTGATATATGACAGTCTAAATCAAACTTTTCCATTTTTTACACATAAATCTCCTTGAAGATTAGCTTGCTTCTTGTCCTGACCCTGTGTAGGAACCATAAAGTAATAACTCCAAAAAGAGCTTTTCACACATGGGCTCATCAGTTCACTTTATACCCTAAGTTCCTAGAACAATAAAACTAAACCCACCCAGATGAGTATATTATGCTCAACTAATGCCAGGATTTAGAGACAACAAATAGTTATTTAGAGCACTTAAACCTTCTTTCTTATTCACACATGCTGATTTTATATTTGGTTGGAGCTCGCTGTAAAAGCAGAAAGGAGCTACCCAGTACACTGTACTGCCATTTTCATGGTGATTCACGTGTTTCTGGAAGCAAACTGCAACAGTCATTTTCACAGAATCAACCAGGTTGGAAAAGCCCTTTAAGCTCATCCAGTCCAACCCTTACCCCAGCACTGCCAAGGCCACCACTAACCCATGGCACTGAGGGCCTCGTCTACACCGTGTGTGAACACTTGCAGGGACAGTGACTCCAGCCCTGCCCTGGGCAGCCTGTTCCAATGCCTGAATACCCTCTGAGAAAGGAATTGTTCCTCATCTCCACCTAAACCTCCCCTGGCGCAGCTTGAGGCCATTTCCTCTTGTCCTTCCACTTGGTACTTGGGAGAAGAGAGCAGCCACCTCCTGGCTCCATCCATATTGCTTTTTAGTTTTTCTGGATTTTATTTATAAATTTTATCCAAACAAAATTACTCAGTGATGCAGCACATTGATGACAGATTAATGTTCTGACAGATTGTATTGGATTTAACTCTATGCACTGTTAAAGGAGTCTCTATCTTGAGATATCACACTTGGGAATAGTGTGTCATAGCTTCCTATATTCTTTCTGGACAGTGCTAACAAGAGGCCATTAAAAATTTCCTTATCCAGATAATACTAGGATTAAAAAATGAGCTACCTGCTTTTCAGAGATACTTCTGAAATACTATGAAGTTCTACAAGGGATTCAGATTGACAGCCAATGGTCACTGTAGCCACAGATAAACTCCGTCTATGAAGACCACTGGTCCAAAGATTTTCAGCCTTCTGAACAGCATCAACCCGTTTTGTTTTACACCAGCTCTGAAGGCTTCATTAACTTTTAAGATGTTTTGGTAGTGTTTTTAAGAAGCTATGCTTTTTTCCTTTGTTTGTTTCTTCCTTGCCCTAGCTTCCCTGTACAGGCTATCAGGAAGAACTAGCAAGCCAGACGATGATCTTAGTAACTTTCCAGACATCCAGGAATTTCCCATATTTGCACATCTCTCTCATATGTGGTTTTCACCATTTATTTATTTACTTGTTAGTTTCAGATTTACTTGTGATGCTGACCCACATACAGGAAACTTACTTCTGTACTCTCCTGAAATTAGCCCCTTTCTTCTGAAACCAGTTCTCTTCTTTCCTCTATAACCTCATGGTCTGACTCTCTGTGCCTTATTTTGCATTGGTTGTCTAAGCCGTCAGGTTGTCACAAGAGAGGGCTTTTTTTTCCCCTCAAGTGTACTACGTTTTAAGCAGTTGCTTGTTTGATATGTAGACTAAAAGTCTGAAAACAAGATGATGTGCAGGACCCTTGAAAAGGATGGGAAATTGCACATTTTAACAATGTAGGCTTGTTTCAGAGACTGTATATGCAAAGGCATTTCAGCTTTGTTAAAGATCTTGTCTCATCAAATGGCTTGCATTTTCCTTCTTATGACTGAATTTCTGTTAGCTTATGTGCATCATGGAACAAATGAGGCTGTGGATGGGGCAGAGACAGCAAAAAGATTGGGCTTTGAGGGTGAAACTCTGGTAGTGTTAATCACGTTAGTATTTTCATCGTTATTTACATAGGAAACTATACTTAATGTGACACTCTGCCTGGGTTACTAGCAACAGGGAATATTCCACCTCAACTCCTCCCCAGGATTAGGACAAGAGACTCTTAGTTCACAGATTTTAAGATATTTTTCATTTGTCATCCTATCATTAAAAGGGAACCAAGAGCTGTATTTCATGAGCCTGGTTTAGTACATATAGACAAATTAAAATCTTATCATTAACATTTGTGACTACAGGATAAAAATATCTAAAACTAGTGATTGCAGTACAATTTTCCAATAGCCAATTGTTTCCTGGTGGGATAAATTACCACGGGATTTGAGAAAGGCTTTAGTTGGGTGCTTGTGCGTTTTTGCAGTGAAAGGCAAATCTGCATTCCAAAAGCAGTGCAGAGCTCTAACATTGACTTGTAATCCCTTTACCCAATAAAGATAAAGCAAAGAATTCTGAATGCTTATTATTCCTACAGTTAGAATATCTTCACTGGATATGATGCAAATTACCACCAACACTCTTACGGTTTTTTTAATTCATTATATGGATTTATATGGTTTTATTACTTCAATAATAAGAACACTACTTGAATAATCTGATGGTTAGTTCTGAACATCCATTTCTTATTTAGTTAAGTATTGCCTACAATAAGCAGCATACTGCAAAACAGATAAAATATGAGTTAAATCTTGTTACTGCCTGGAACCCAAATCAGTGCATGCCTTTCCTGTAGCTGGGCCTACAAGTACGATAGTAAGAGATTTGACAAGGTAATCAAAGGACAGTTGAGAGAATAATCATTGTTTGTATTTTCCAGGCTGAAAACTGCAATAAAATCAAAAGGTTGTTGGGAAATTATGAAACAAAAGACTCGTCTTAGTCTGCTGCCTTAGGGTAAACCTGTATTTCTTTTCTGGGTTTCTCCTGATCAGATTGTATTTAAAGAAGTAATTTGGTATACATCTTTCATCTTGTTTTCGCTCTGTTTGAAGACCAAAATTACCCAGTATAAGATAATGTTTACCTCTTTCTGGTTTTATTATTCATCTGGTGGTAGACCATCACTTTCATAGAGTATGAAACCACAGGCACTGTGAGGAAATTGATACAAAAGAAGCTAGAAGCAATGAAGGGCAGAATATTTCCTAATGGTTTAGAAGTATACTTCATACCTTTCTCAACAACAGAGGATTAATACTTTTATCCTCTCACAACTTTGCTGTTGGCTTATTACAGTTCTAATGGTCTACTTCAATCATCAAATCTTGAATTGATGGAAAAGAAATATACACTATATGTTTGGTCCTGCAAACATCACTTGTGTGCTTTAATATACCCAAAATGTCTAGTTGCAATCAAAGAAAACTGAGAGTGGATGAAGGCTCTCTGGAGAATTAGGGTGTGATTATCAAAATCCTGGGTAAGGAATCTTATAAGAAGCCAATCTTAGGAAAGATTATGGTGGTCCAGGCCCTCTTCCCCCCTTTATTTTAAAGACAAATCCCAGGGAATGGAAAAGTTTTTGATTCTGACCTGTTTGCAAAGAAACTCCCCTGCACAGAAATGTCATTAAAGCAAATCAAATTCTGTGTGAAAAATATTATTTGTTAGTGGTTATATTAACAAACTTTAAACTCTAGACAGGACTGATTCAAGTATGGAGAAGCTGAGCTTTCCCAAACATGGCGATAAGACACATTGGTGGTGGCTGTCCATCTAATGAAAATACCAAGCTGAGGCAAATGTCACAGTGCCAATTTAGCAAGTGTCGGTGCTACACACAAAGAAGATCCGCAGGTGCAAAGCAGTGGGATTTGGATGACCCTCATCCCATAATACATTACTCCAGTTTACTGGGTACAGCAATGAACCACTAAGAATAAGATAATGGCAGCAAAAAAATGGCATAATCCTCTGCCTTGGCCTTCTTCCTAAACTCTCCTCTTTCTCCCTTTCCCCAAAAAGGATGGGGTGGGGGGAAGTACAATAGGAAGATGCACCTAAGTTTTCAAAGACCACAGAAAAGAGAGAGACATCAATGACTGAAAAAACAGTGACTCTTCTTCCTTCCCCTCACATAGGTTGATATAAGCAGGTGGCCTCTTTGAGAATAAAGTTCTAACAAGCATTTCTAGTTTAGTTCGGGGTGCCTCTCATTGCTTGGAAACATGGTGTTACATGCACATAGTCATAACCTGGAATCCCTGCACTAGTCAAGTCTCCCTTCTTAAACTAATATGGTTTAGCCTGAACTTCCATCTGTTATCCCCTATTTTACAAACCACAGGATGGCAAAAGACGATTTATGTTATTTCCTTTTTCTGTAGCTCTAACAATCTAATTTTCATGTTGGCTATGGGCTGCCATGTAAATCTGATTTATGAATTGTATGGTACAAATCAGTTTATCTACATGTGTTCTAATTTATACAGGCATTCAAATAGAATCTCATGGAAATTACAAAAAACAAGCTTGCATTTGCAGTTTATGTGAAGAATGAAGAAAATGAATTTAAGGAATTTCGTCCTTTTGAATTTCTATCCTGTAATAGAAATACTAGAAATGGAAGGAGAAATTTATTCATTCTTACCTGTAAATCGGAGAACTGAGTTTCATGGATGGACTGTTAGGTGGATAAGGAAGTAGATGGATAACTGCAGCCAAAGAGTTACAGTCAGTGGCTCAATGTCCAAGTAGAAATTAGTAATAACTGATGTTCCTCAAGGGTCTGTACTTGGACCACTACTATTTAATATCTTCATGAATGCCACAAGCAGTGGGATTGAACTGACACTCAGGAATTTTATGGATCACGTAACACTGAGAGGTGCAGTTAAGTGGCTTGAGGGCAGGGATCCCTCCAGAAGGACCTTGAGAAGCTTGAAGAGTGGGCCCATGTGAACCTCATGAAGTTCAACAAGGTGAAGTGCAAGGGCCTGCACCTGGGCTAGGGCAATCCCCAAGGTCAATACTGACAAGGGGGTGAATGAATTCATAGCAGCCCTGAAGAAGAGGACTTGATATTGGTGGATGAAAAACTGGCCATGAGCGAGCAGCCCAGAAAGCCAGTCACATCCCAGGATGCATCAAACAAGTGTGGCCAGCCAAACAGATTTTTCCTGGCCCTGCCATATACCAAGAAGATACTGTTTTGAGGATTTGTAGCCTGCCACAGGGTTGTAGAACGTCCATTAGCTGAAGTAGCCAAATACAACAGATTTCATATTCTTGGTAACTCAAGTGCAAGTGGACGCTGGTATTGAAGCACTGCATTAAAGGATTATGCCTAGTAATTATATCATGTAAATAGGAAATATAAAAAATACAATAAAATAAAATACTCCTCACAATAAACAACGAAGCAACCAAAATCCAAACCAAAGTACCCCAAAACAGTGGAAGACAAGCACCTGAGTTAAATAGCAAGGATCCAAGAGGTAGCAAATAATTTGCTGTAGTAACTGAGAGAATTCTCCTGAATGGTAAAAACTCCAGCTAACAGCCTGCAGCCCTTAAAATCATTTTTGGTTCCCTTTCTCTTTACAAAAACATTAAGCTCTTTGTTGTAAGCACAAGTTATAGCTTTCTTCCTTCCTATAAGTTATGAATCGTAAGTTATAAATCACTTGCAGCTGTGTAGCAACTACTCTATAAAGCAAAAGTTGAGATTCCACCTGAAAAATGGTAAGAATCTTGTAGAGAAGTAAAACTTTCAGGTACCTCGTGGATTGCTGGTAGTGCAGCAATTGCATCATACTTGGTAGATTGCTGATAGTGCAGCAATTCCACCAGCCACCCTAAGTAAAATGGAGCAATTGCAGATGGATGTCTAGGAAAGAATTATCTAGGAAAGAAATACAACAACTTATGAGTACTTTACGATACCAGAGGAAATGTGTATCTCAATTTTCTATCATTGCTCACCCACAGTATTCACTTTTACAAAAGGGAAAACAATGGAAATGGAAGCCAGAACATGAAGAAGCAGTCAAAACTAATACAGGAATTAAGACATATCAGTCACCGGGGCCAGGAGATGCCCTTGACCCTATTATAGCAGAATGGGGTTTTACAGAACATGGTACTTATTGAAATCTCCTCCAGACTAAACCAAACAGTCCAAAAGGCCTTTAATGTTTAGCTCAACTGCACTTAAAGAAACAGAACACAGATATTCCGAGTGGGAAAAGGGACTTTTCTTCAGTCCAAGCAGTTAAACAAGTTAGGCCAGGAAAAGGTGACCTATCTGGACAGGCCTCACACCTCCTAGCTCCAAGACTACTATTGTTTTCCCTTTCCAGGAATGATCCCAGCACACTTTCCCTGGAGATCAGGCTAACCATTGGAAGATTACTTATTCTTCTCATGGAAGAAATCATCCCACTATGAATCAAATTCAGTTCATACTTCGACAAGTGACCCCCAGGGATGGAGATACTCACTTTTACTTTTGCTAATCAGTATAGTACCTATAGTACACTCTGGGCCATACATGTTTCTCATCTGTGGGCATGATCCTACACTAACAGCTATTACAAGGGAAGGCCATGAAGGCACCTTTCCCACTGAGGTTGAAAAGGTAATGTGGGATAACATGACTCAATTCAAAACCAATTTCTGATCTTGGAGGTATCTTGGAGTTAGTTTTGCTTATGACCTCCACCAACAGTAAAGCCACAGATTTTGTTCTGAAAATAAGCAATGCTTTGGTATACACCCTATAACAAATCATTGTGCTGGGATTAAAACATAATGGAACTGTCCTCTATCAGTTAGAATATAAGAGTATGAGCCCACCAAAATGGGAACACATGGCAAACTATTCATGTAGATGCATATGTTGCATGAGGGATTTAGTTGTGAAAGTAATATTAATAAGGCCCAAGACATTTGTCTTGACACTGACCAAAATATTTGTCATTTTTAAATACATCCTGATGAAACCCCTGTACCTGTACTTGTATATGTTGGAAAGGGATATGTCTGTATAAGAACTCTTTGTTATACTGTATTTATAGATAACCCCACTGTAGAGACAAATATCTGTATTTGTAATTTTACCAAAATTATGGGATGTGACTTTAACTATTCTGTCCTTGTCGCAATTCACCAATTGGTACAACCATTATATCAAGATTTATTGCCTATTAGAATGAATCTCACATTGGTAAGAAAACTGTTGTAACATGATGACCTGATGTGATTGCTAAACTGAATTTAGAACAATGGACAATGAACCCTGATTACATCCATAATGATGCATAAAAGTACACCATGACCTAGAAAGAGCGAAGAAAGACGGAGAACAACCCTGGTAGAAGGTTCTTTTGGGATGGTCACCAACACACACTGGAATTTTGAATTTGATGTTGCATCCAATTATAGTTTTGTTAGGTTTTGTTAGTTTAATTATGTTTACTGCATATAATCATCCTCTGTATCAAAATTTGTCAAAAGATGAAACAAATTACATTAATCCAACATGTAAAACATACACAGTCAACTGATTCTCTGTGTGAGATGGTATATAACTAGCATTAGTTGTAACACTTAAATTAGCTTATCATGTAATTGGATTCTTACTACTGATCAGCAACACGCCACAGATTTATGACATAGAAGCAGGAGATGACTGTACTACCACTCTATGAGTCAATGAAATGGATTGACTGTAGTCATGGGGTGGAGTGTGACAGATGCACTTTGGGGATACTGGTGGGTAGGAGACTGGATATGAGAAGGTGGCCAATTGTATCTTGGGCTGTATCCAAAGGGGCATGGCCAGCAGCTCGAGAGAGGTGATTCTGCCCCTCTAATCTGCGCTGGTGAGACCCCACCTGGAGTACTGCATCCAGCTCTGGAGTTCTCAGTACAAGAAAGATATGGCCCCGTTGGAAAAGGTCCAGAGAAGGGCCACAGAAATGATCAGAGGCATGGAAGACATCTATGAGGAAAGGCTGAGAGGGCTGGGGTTGTTCAGCCTGGAGAAGACTCCAGGGAGACCTTATTGAGTCCTTTCAGTTCTTAAAAGGGGCCTATAAGAAAGACGGGGCGAGACGTTTTAGCAGTGCCTGTTGCGACAGGACGAGGGGTGATGGTTTTAAACTAAAAGAGGGGAGATTCAGGCTGGATGTGAGGAACCAACCCAAACCATTCTATGATTCTATGATTCTATATTGTGCATAACCTTGTAGTATGGTAACTTTATTTTATCTTGGTAACTTTCATTTGTGCCTTGGTAGTTTTGAATCACTGTTCAAATGACTGTGTTATGCAGTGGAGTGAACTATAGGGTGACCTTTGTCACTGAACTTAATTTTATGGCACACTTTTACAACATCATATTAAAGCCAATTTTGCTAATACCTTTGACAGTGGTTCTTTAAGTGATCTAAATCACCCATTTGTGACACGTGAAAAGTTGCTACCAGATGTTTATATCCTTGTACAGTATAGTGATAATTTATGCACTGTCATGGTCCATTTATAGACCATTTGCTTTAAAACATGGCCTACAGTGAAGCTTGCCACCTCAGAAAGCACAAGTGGAAAGCCTTGTTTTGGTTGCAAAAGGAACAAAAATTTTGTGCAGACACTGCCACATTGTATATGGAAAACCTGATCAAGCATGTGTAACTACGAAAGTATTTTTTATCATCCCAAACTTCTCCACTGTCTGGGAGGTGTAATGCCATATAAACAGAAACTGCACTTTGGACACGCATAGCAGAAGATGACATAGGGTTTTTTTCCTGAGTGTTTTCATAAATCTCAAATTATAGCTCTCTTGTTCACTGTGGCAGTTTTTTGTGGCAGTGGAAATTCAAAAAGTATTGCCAAAATATTTTGGTTTTCAAGTTACCTTGAGTATAAGAAGGTGTAAGAGGAATCTATAAGCTGCTAGAGTACAGTTAACATATACTACATTATACCAGAGGAAGGGTACAGTTTTGCATCTAACTGAAACAGTGACAAATCCTGCTGACTCTGCCTGGATAGAAGCAGACCCACATGTACAAGAAGCATGACTGATACCGTCAGGAATGATCCAGAACAGTGCACCAGACTACCCTACATGCCTGCATATTAAAGATGAAATTTAGACTTGTAATGAGTCACCAACCAAGCACTTCATCCCCAAACCACTCCTGGTATATGTTCAAATCTGCTAGTAAGTACAAATACAATCTCTGATTGTATAATGAAGTATGGCCCTTAGTCTTTATTATGCATGCCAAAGCTCTGAGTTGCAAAAAAACCTCTACATTGATTTCTCAACATCTCTTCTTCACAAAGCAAAGGGATCGGCATTCTGGCATCTGACATTTAGGGCTGTTTAACTTAAGGGCACTTGCTTGCAAATACAGGCCATTTTAGTTATTCTTATGGATCTGTAACCTCACAGAAGGAGCTGGTTGTATAAATAACAATTACATAAAATATATAGTTTACATATGCTGCAGTGCTTCTTTTAATGTCTCTGTGGATGTTTAAAGAATGGGCATCACATCTCATGGGCTCAGAATTGTCACCTTTTTTGGAATGATGGCAGCTTACTGAGTCATGAGGATTGTTTCCCTAATAAGAAAGAGAGATTGGGGAAGCAAGTTTTTTCCATCTTTCTTTGTGTATTTTGTGTTATACCCACTAAACTTTGAACAATAGTGTTGATAAACAGCAGGGAGATAATAGTTTCTTTCTTTCTTTAGAAATACCTGCCTTGATCTGAGGCTTCAGAACCTTGTTCCACATGAAGATGACAAGGGTAAGGAACAAATTCTATTCTGTCTGCTGCAGCTTCTCTAAAAAAGAAATTATATTACAAACCCAAAACTTTTCTCCATTTCATGAGTTAATAGTAATATGTGAAACCAAGCCTAACAGGATCAGCTGGTGATTGCTGGCAGCAGTATTTGCACATGAGATTAAATATCCACAACCCAAAATCTGAGAAACATTGTTCAAAATGCTGGTTCCTCAACTCAACTCCTGTAACTATTGTCACTAGTAAGATGTTTTCTCCTTTTTGTCTTTGAAAATGTTTGGTGACTTTCTCTGACATGACACATTATAGAATAATAGGTTTATTTTAAGAAGTCAGGAATCATGCAAAACTATTGTACCACCTTATACTCAGGCCATTTAGTCTGCCTTTTACTTTGATGTGGACTAATTGATGTGTTTAAAAAGAAAAAGAGTTTGAAATATAATGCAACCCACAATTTCATACTGACATGAAACATATCATCCTGTGTCCTTGAGAACTTTCCTTGGTCAACATGCACCTTGATGCAAATACAAGTAAACGGGCCCTTCTCTGGACTTGTTCCAACAGTTCCATGTCCTTCTTCTGTTAAGGACACCAGAAGTGCACACAGTGCTCCAAGTGGGGTCTCACAAGAGCAGAGTAGAGGGGCAGGATCATCCCCTTTCACCTGCTGGTCACACTCCTTTTGATGC
>JANHGB010047330.1:11145-27644 GCA_026283785.1 Coracopsis vasa
TGACAGTTACAATCACCACATATGCAATACCTTAAGGCATGTATATAGGCAAGAGACCGAGCAGGTCAGAGAAAAGCCAGATTCCTGTATTTAACACCTTACAAGCTAAATGGATGAATGAGTTCAACACTCAAAGAGGTAATTTTACATCAAAAAGAACAGCTCATGGAAACCTCTGTTCTGCGCATCCCTGCTAGCTAACGGCACATACATAGAAGACAGTAGCAAATACAGCTGGGTGGGCACACCATGTGTTATTACGTTGACACTGATTCTACGGAGACTTCCATGAACTTGTACAGAGGAGAATGTTATTTTTCAGTCCCTCAAAATATGCAGGTGGGATTTTCTTGAATCTTGAAATTTCCATGCATGTCAGAAAAGTCCTGGTTTGTCCAACAGAAATAGAAATAATCAAGATGACTTTGCTGCCCAAGCCAGGGTGCCTGTTACCATTTAGATGTGCTAGAGCATCCGAGACACCTGCACAGAGCTGCAGACATGACAGAGGACCTAACAGCGACCACGCATTTGCAAAGCTGTGGCTGAAGGGAATCCTGAAGTATCTCATATATCTCTTGTTGCCTAAGGTTAGGCAGCTGAATCTTACCCATTTTTTATTTTCATGTGCAGCTTGAATTTTCTAATGTCTTCTGACCCATTTTGTTTCTCCTACCCTCTCTTACTTCCTTAGTAACAAAGTGGGGAAAATCTAGCAGAAGGAGAGACAAAGAAGAAAAAGAGGGGAGGAGAAGGAGGGAACAACCAAACTAACAAGAAGGAACGTTTCCTAATTTTGAAAAGTCTAAACAAAAGGAATCAGAACTGTAAAAATCCTTACAACAAAGCATTTTCCTTGGTTTAAAGTGACTTGCAGGTTTGCCTGACCTACTCTACTTACTGATACCTGGAAAACCCTCCGCATCACCTGTGAATGCTCTTTTCCCAAGTACAAATAACTGGTAGATTGATTCAAAAGCCTTGTTGTGCCACAAGCAATTGGATGATGGAAACAGCTCAGTGAAGCTTCTCACAATGTCAACCTAGGTTAGAGCCTCCTGCATGGTCTGGAAGACAAGTTAGAAAGCCATGAATGGTGAACATGTTGCTGACCTCGTGGATGGCCTCAGTTGCCCCACTTCATTTTCACTGGGACAACAGGAAAGAGTAATGAACCCCAGTGTGGTGTCATGAAGATTCATGTGAAGTATTACAACTGCAAGCACTCTTAGCTGCCTGCAAGAGTTATTTCAAACCTTCATCTGAGAGAAGAGCTGGTTTTACTGGCAAATGAGCACAGAAAATGAGAGTAGAAATTGCCCTTCTAGCAGCAAAGACAGCAGATCTTCAGACTGTGAAGTCTGTGGGTGTTTGTGTGTGTGTGTGTGCAGCAGGGGAAAAAGCAGTTATTTACTGCTTTCCAAAATGCAGCAGATGGATCTAACTCCCTTGATATTGGAAGTACTTGGTACTAGAGCTGTTGATTTGACTTAGCTCTCTTCTCACCCAAGGCTCAATGAAATGCTATGGCCCCAGCCAGAACTACCCCAGGACATAGCTCTGGAGAAGCAGTGGGGCTCAGTGACAGAGGATCTGGGGCTTGCCACTGGCCAAAGCCTGTGTGCCTCTTCCTAGGAAGGCTCCAAGAGAAGTTACCACAGCACCTTGAGAAATCAGACCATGGGAAAAAAAGAAGCTGGGCTCCCACCAGCCTTTCTAACTCAGGCACATCCTGAAACATGGCAAGTTCCAGAAAGCAGATATATGCAGTTCACCCAGGTACAGAAAGCTGCATTACGAAACTCCTGTTGCTGCTTTCATGTTACAGTGCCTTTAATTTACTCTTTTCCTCTGAGGTTTTATCTTCTCCTGGGTATAAGGTACTGCCAAGTCTCAGGCGCTCTGCCATTAGGGTTGCCTAGTTTTGATGGCGACACCATCACCCTGATCAACCTGACACTGAGGGCCCTCTTCTGCCCTTCAGGGAAACATGTAATAGCCCTGTTTGCTGCATAGTTGGCAACTGAAATGCGATGGAAGAGTCTGACAAAGAAAGGCTCTGTGGCCCTGGCGCAGACGACAGGCCAACAGTCAAGAGCAACATGGTGACCTCACCAGCTTTGAAGATCTTGGCAGGTGGAAAATAGCAGGAGTTTTGCATTCATCTCTGTGACATCAACTCTCCTGTTGCCTTGCTCAGCTCTCACAGACACATGGATCCAGGCAGAGCAGAGTGGGCAGCTATTATTTCTTCCACAGTACTGAAATTTCCAGCCAATGCGTCGTGTTGGGTCAGTAGTAATTCCACCTCTGCCAGTGCCCTCTCATGCTGTGTGCAGCCTGGGATGAGGCAGGGGAAACCCAGACCCAGCTGTGCCATGATCAGTACAGCTGCAGCCAGCCATGAACTGCTACTGCTGCTCAGGAACAAGGAAGAATGGCACAGCCACTCTTCATCAGCATCTTTGTGGTGTAGCCCATAATCCTCTGCACATGTTCTACCAGGCAAATTATCAAAGCAGAGCTGTGAGTGTCAGCAAAGACTCTCCAGTATCCTTGGGTGATAATGTTCAGTTGTTTTCACAGGCTTTACTTGAGCCAAATTTGCAAAAGCAGGCAGAGAGCAGTCCAAAATTTAGCACAAGGGAAGCACATAAATCAGAGGCTACAGGCGGACTCTCTCTTGCCCAACTGTACTGCAATCAGCAGACTTACAGTGAAGGCAGTGTACCACCACTCCTGCCATTCCCCAAAAAGTCTTTCCACTTCCCATACTCCCAGCATTGATTTTTCTATCTGTCAACAGCAGGATCCTCTTTCTCTTCCATTTCAGTCTCTTCATGCCAGCTATGTCCTGCCATCTAAAGACTTGGACCTAGCCCAGCCACTGAGACCTGCTCAGGCTGGGGTGAGACATCCAAGCACCAACCCTGCAAGCTGGGCAATTCAAGAGACTTTATCAAAGCAGGCCACTGCACACTGTCTGCAGGACCTCTCGTCCGATGGTCTGACTCTGTTGTGATGATGGCAGAAAAGGAGGATGTGCCTCGTCTTTGCTGTAGCGGCTCACAGCCAAGGTGCTAATCTGTGCCAGAGAGAAAGCACCAGCCACATCTCCCTTGCGGCTGCTCACCTGCAGAGGCAATACCCTCCAGCAACGTGTTGAGGTGTGTACTCTTAGAAATCATCCTAGTGTGACTTGGCAAGGTTCTGAGAGCTAAGGTGGCCCTCGGAGCAAGCCTGAACAGCCCCACCACGGGCTGGCTGGTCATGAGATGGTCACCAGCAGAGCTTCTGCAGCCTTCCTACAGCGGAGGTGATCTGGAAGGAAGGGTTGTCACCGTGTAAATGTGCACTCCTCAAGGCAGGGCACATCTTTCATCCCTCTGACAGTGCCCAGCATGACAGAGGGAAGCAGGAGGACAGTGCCCAAACATAAATGTTTATTAATGATAATAACACAATAAAAAGAGAGCCAAAGAAAGAGCAGACCCTGCGAAACAGTGCAACAGTTACCTGCCAACTGAACCCTAGCAGCAGCAACAATAAACACAGTACAAGTAGAAATTATCAAAGACAACTTGGGAAGAAACCACAAGAAATGGCAGTTGAGCCTTATTAGTGCTATAAATCATAGAACTGGTTTCAGTTCCTGCAGCTCCTCACAAGCCGTATGACGCTGTCTCTCGCACAGCAAGCAACAGGGGTCTGTGCAGCCTGGAGGCACAAAACAAAGCAGGCGGGGAAAAGCACTGCTTTTTACCAAAGTAATTCTTAATTTAATTGTAAATCAAAGGCAGGGGGGTACTGGTGCTGCCTGTGAGCGATGAAGAGCAGGGCGAGACGTGTGTGAGGTGGGAGAAACGTGGACTTTCTGGGGTTTGGGAACTTCTTCCAGTGCATGTTCCAGGCGGACTTTCTCACAAGGCTATCTGCTTGCTCCTTTGTTAATTTATTTATTTAAGTGAACATTTACCACCTCGCCACTCTGCATTTACCTGTTTATCCTTAAGCCCATTGTACATCTTGAAGTTTTATTCTCCAGGGGTGATTTTGACAACGGGAGCTACTATGTTTGACTCCTGCTCTGGATAGCCTCTGAAGTCGAGGGGGCAGAGGGAAGGATAACCTCACCTCTAATTTTAACAGTATTTGAAGCTTCTTGAAATACAACATATTTAACCTGGGACCCTCCCATCCCCAGCCATTGATGTGCGTCATTGATTATCATTTTCCTGCATAAAAAATTCATTCTATACTGAATTCTCTCAGTAGGACTTCAGACTCACCAATAACCACTGTTATCTACCTTGTCTGGGGAAGCAATGAACCTAGGAATTGATAATAATCATTACTTTTTTTTAGTATTATTTAAGAGCCAGCAATGTGCTCAGCATGGTAAAAGACCAAAGACAGAGACAGCCATGGCCTTAAGACAAATGATTTTACTCTGGGGAAAATTCTGGCTCCCAGGAGTAGCTCCAGAGACTTTAAAGGGAGTCCCCAACCCAGGGACAAATCCCAAGCATTAAATTGTGTTTTTAAAGCATGCCTAAACAACGGCACCCTGATCATTATGTGATGCCCCATGCACTGCTGCATCACAAGGAATACCTGGTAAAGACATAACCTCTGCAGGTAGCACAGCGTGGAGCAGCAAAACAAATTACAAAGACTCAGGATGGAGTGCTGTGAGAAGTTCAAAAGAGGAACAGGTGAAGTTCTGTGTCTTAATGGGTTTGCTTTCAGTTTGAATTATTTATTATCTTCTCCTGGCCAGTAAGAAGACAAGAGTCACACCAGCCCAGTTGCTTTTGTTCTCAGAAACTCGTCTTTGGCCATCTCACCAGAAATACAGTAAAAGCTTTCACATCCTCAGGCTAGATGCAGGGATTGCGTCTGGAACTGCATATGAGCAGAGGAAGCACCACCAGGATGGTGAAATCTGATTACAAGGCACCCATGCAGGCATTGCAGTACACTCAGCTTGTTTGTGTCCTCTGCGTGTCTGAAACACCCAATAAATGAAGGACCATTGGCGGAAAATGATAAAAACAAGGCAGTATTTTTGCCCTGTCTTGTGTTATTTCCCTGAAGCAGTATTGATCTTTTGGGTCAGATTCTCTGAACCAACTGAGCTGTGCTTTGCAATAGCACAATCTCAAAGGAGAATGCCACTGTGGCTTCAGCCTGTTATGCAAACCCCTGTTTGGTCCTTGATGAAGCACTTCAGCTAGAGACATCTCAGAAAGGCTGAAGTAACCCACTCTTCCAGTCAGACAGGGAAACTGTAGGTTCTGCATTGCCAGCAGCTATCCAGAGGGAAAGGCATGGCTCAGGTGGACCATTTCCAGGCCACAGGTACCGTGTGCAGATGGGGCAGAAGCAGAAGATGGGTTGTTCATGCTCCTGAGTGTTACGTGACCAACAGCAAATGGTTCATGTCGAGACACTTCTCTGCATTCATTGAGCTGCAGGGGCCAGTTCCGTCTGTAGGCTTGTGCGAGGTTAGGGGGAGAAAGATCTGCAGCCTGGCCCTGGCAGGGGACAGCAGCTGACACTATGGTTTGATGATCACAGACTAAGCCAGCCCTTGCCAGATGAAGCTGTCCCAGCCTCCCTCGTCTCCTGCCACTAATTCTCACCCTAAGGTAATCTTCATCTTTGGCTTCATGAGAACTGATCCCTCACACATACTTTTTTTCCTTGGTTAGTTTCAATCCAGATTAATTCTTTCATTCAGGTCACTGTGTGGCCTCTATGCTCTTGCATCCAGCTAGTGAGTGAGTGCTGGGAAGCAGGACAAGGCAGCTAGCAGGAGAGCTTTCTTCTGCTTACTACAGCAACTGCATATTGCTTATTGTGGCTTTTGTGTTTTGTTTGGGTTTTCAAAGGGGAACTCTCAGTTATGGGGTAGAACATTCAAGCTCTGTCTCTCTGCTTATGGCTTCAACATGTTCACAGTGATCTTGTGCTCCTAAACAAGAAAATCTCATGTGAACTTTTCTCAGACATGGACCGATCACAGGCTCTGCTAGCATGCTTCCATGTTATGGGCAAGCTCATGAAACTTCTAGGGTATACAGTATGAACTCCACAGTCTTGCTGGGCACATGCTTTATGCTGACTCCAGTGCCTTTCCAGATTTCTGGGTGGAAAGATCATCTACTCCATTGTCTGAAGTCCAAGATAATCTGGATTTCTTGCAGTCATACTGTCGGACAGCCTACAGCAATACATCAAGTTTAGAAACATCTTATGTGCAGCTGCTGTTGCTGGTGACTGGCAAAGCAAAGCAAAGAGTAATAGGATATGTGGCTTTGTTCTGACTCAGTCTGGTTGATCTCTTGTGTGTGCAACCATTGCTTTCAGTAGCAGTGAGCATCCAGGTGTCCTAAGTGGTTTTGCAGGGGCCAGGGAACAGGTAACACAGGGAGCCATCACGAGAAGCCACTGCTCCTGACCTGTTCTGCTGCACAGCATGGGAAGTCTCCCTTCTGGGTGAAAGAAGCTTCCCTTTCTCTTCCACACAGGACTTGCCATGTTTCTGATGAGGGTAAGGCGGTTGGTATGTCACCTCATCACACAACTGGTTTAATCTGGTAAAACTGGCATCACTTGTCTGAAAATGAGTCAGACCA
The DNA here is from genome assembly GCA_026283785.1 of Coracopsis vasa. Taxonomy (NCBI): domain Eukaryota; kingdom Metazoa; phylum Chordata; class Aves; order Psittaciformes; family Psittacidae; genus Coracopsis; species Coracopsis vasa. The sequence continues at coordinate 17,787 of JANHGB010047330.1, forward strand.
CAGGAAGTGAGGAGAGACATATGCAGCTGAAAGAGGAGGGTTCTGACCCTCTCAGATAGGGTAGCTGCTGGAAAGGAAGGGTAGAGATGTAATATCTAGCAGCCCTGGACCAAGAAGTCTTGATCCATAATCCCAGCATTCCTTCCATTCTCCAGGCAGTACAATGAAAATATCCACTGTATTGACTTTTAAACAATTTTTAAACAATTAATCTGAAGGAGTCTTCAGGAACTTACTTTGAATTTTCAGGTCTTTCAGCACTGAACAATAAAAGAAAATAACAGTATTTTTACTTAACAGAGCACAAACACAAACTAAGCTAAAGGTCTGGGATACTGGGTTTGTAGCAGCGATGCTGGCTGGGGCTTTGGCGTATCACTGACACTTCCAGGAGTCCATTTCCCAACTCATAATGTGTAGTGTTTATTTAAGGATGTGAAATGCCTGAGACGGAGCCAATTTGTGTATGACACCAGTCATCCTGCCAGACTCAAACAAAACTGATTCCAACATCAGGCTGAGATACTGGAAACAGAAATGGCCTTGACACATGATGGGGACCATCTGCCTTGTCTTGATAATGTTCCTGTCTCTGCTAGCTGCCTTCACTGTCCATAGCCTTTAACTTCTGTTGGAAGTTTCCTCCACCCAGGCCTCCCTGTGCCATACTAACCCAGCTTCCTACCTAAAATCAACTCCCAAACCCCATTTCTGCTATACTGTCTCCCTCCATCACTGCATTCCCTTCTAGAGAATAACCAGGATACAGCTCTGTTGCAGGGAACCAGCATCTGATTAGACCCTCCAAACAGCATTATCTTCCCACCCCTCTCATTACTTAGGGCTATTCTGAAGACAATAGATGATCAGATGTGCCCAGGGAAACAGCTGGGGCAAGCAGAGAGATAGAAAGCTAACTGGGGAGAAAAGGCACCAAGAGAAAAACAGTGAACCGACTTTCAAGTTTTGCCAGCATAGCAAAGAGTGTGGGAACAAATTACAATGTCAGTGAGATACCTCTGGCAATGAAAGCCCCAGTTTCTTCAGGAAACTGGTGTAAGTTATACTGGCAAAAACTGAGCCTCTAGTAAGAGTTTGTCAGAAAACCCTTCCCAGGGTAGGCAGAGCCAGCAATATTAAAAGGCAATAATATAGCCCAGCTGTAGGAAGCCTCTTTTCATGGGGAGAATTATTTTCCTGTGACAAGTCTCAAGCAGTTAAGCTCCAGAGAGCTTCACAATACAGGCAAATGCTTTGTACATTTTCTATATGAATATGTATTTAATTATGGCTCCAATGCAGAACACATTAACATAAGTAAAGAGGAGAAATAGAAAGCAGGAAAGGAGGGAGGGGAAAGGTCTGGTTTTCACCTGTCTCCATTAGCAGCAGTCCTGACACCTCATCATTCTAGGGAAGACATGGAGCTGTGCTTGGACATCACAGCTTACATATCTGCTCCCAGCAGCTAGGATCAGCCTCCTCAGCCCTGCTGGTCTTACTTAAGGATTAGTACACGTAGGACCATGGTCAGATAACCAGGAACCAGCATGATAAAGACACATAATATGTTAAGGAGCAGAGGAGGAAGAAGGTGGTTGTTGGGGCTTTTTTTTGAGGCCACCTGCAGACCCGCAGACCCACAGACCCTGAGAAGGAGAAGAGAAGCTAGCCACAGGAAACCCTCTGTCCCCACATTTTCCAGAGCACGCACACTGGGGCATGCCAGTGTAAATTTACATTTACACCCTCCAAGTCAGCGGAGCTTTCTTCTGACTGGAGGCATCAGCATCAGACGCAAGTGTCTGAGGGCAAAGTGGGGCTCTTTCTGTGACCCCAGCCCTCCGGCACTGTGACTCCAGTACAGCCCTGAGGCTTTCCTTTACCTGCTGCCTTTCAAGGACGTGCCATTATATGTTAGCTTCTCACTGCTGAATTAACCCTCCACCACTTTTGCTACCCATGGGCAAAGGAGACTGCATGCATCTCCGTGCCTCAGCTCTCTTATTCCCATTCCTCCTTCCCCTGGAAAATGGTCCTTCCCACACCAAGAGCGCTTTACATTGCCAAATGATGGGCGAAAGAACAGGTGAACAAGAACGGTGGTGCAGGAGAAGGAAAGCTTTCCCTGAAGACCAAGGCAGAAATCTCCCCCTTCTTCTGCCCCTCAGTCCTGCAGGCCTATCTACTCAGATGTTGTATTAACATCCAGCTCCCCTGCCTGGTACATGGTGATGACTTGTAGCCCATCAGTGTTCTGAAGTGAGTAAATCATGTCCTTTGCAGAGGACAGCAGAGGATTCCTTCTACTGAGACTCTGCCCTGACTGCTCTGGACCAGAGAAAAAGACCTGGCAGGGGCCTTTGCCAAAGGCCAAATACTCTCTTGTTTCTGTACAAACACTCTCACACGCCCATCTTCAACTGCAGTTCACAGCAGCGTCCTCAAGGATATGATGAACTTCCAAAATGTGTGGTACTGTTTGATCTTTCATTACTGTGCTTCAAAAGTGCACTCCTAGGGAAATATAAATCCGAACCACTGACAGAAATCCCTCCCCTCTGTTTGCACTACGGGTGTTTTGCAATACAGTCCCAGCATCTCTAGCAGCAGCTGAATTCTACCTCAGTGCTAAAAGGCAAGCAGAAACCAGCTGTACCCAGTTTGTTTCTAGGAAGCACCCTCCTGGGAAACTCTGCTCAAAGCGCCCCAAACCCAAACAACTCTTTCAATGCACATGGCTATTCGCACCCCATCTGCTGTAAAGGTCTGCTGTTGCCACTGGAGTTGACAGGGTTAATACTGAAAAGACTTTTTTGGTTTGGAAAAAATAAATAAAATCCATACTGTAGACAGGGTAGAAAGTTTTAGTCCTTTGTGGTCAAGGCTGGCTGATCCTGGTGCCTACATTCAGGACTGCTTCAACAAGTGCAGAGCTGTTTAATTATTGACAAAGAAGAAAGTCCTCCAACCAGGCTGGGCTTCGTTTTAGGAAGAAAAAACAACTCTATCCAAACTGGCAGCACTTGAAAGTTTTGCTTCTTTGTATTTTTAACATCAGCGCATATAAAGAAAACACAGGGCCCAGCCTGAACAGTAGCAATGAGTGCTTAATATTCTCTTTGCATAACCCTAACAAATCAGTGCATGATTCAAAAATGTCACTGCACATCTGTGGTGTGTGTTGCAGCAAAGTGGGGCAGGAGGAGGCGTATGTGAAGAAGGAAAGCAGTAGAAATGCTGCAAGCTATTCACCTCTCTGATGAATAATTACTCTGGGCTTGCTGCAAAGCAGGGATGAGCGCTGAACTCCTGCATGTCCAGGAGGGTGCCTCTGCAGGAAGGCTCCAGGTCCTGTTGCAGCACTTGGCCTCTGAAAGAGCACTGCCATCAGGGGCAGATGGGGACTGCCCATAACCTCTGCTGCTTCATGTGCAGATACTATCCATGATATCCTGCTTTTCTGTGGGTTTACAACAGTAAAGGCTAAGGTTTGCAATGAAGGGTGCTCAAAATTAATCGTCTCATTCTTCTTTCAGTGAAAAAAGAGAAGCTCCAGTGTTTTTTTTCCAGCAAATCTACTGTATTTATTGCTTTAATGAGGGAGAATGGGCACTGCTCTCTCCATACACCCCAAGATGACTATTTATAGTCATCTGACGTTGGATGAGACCCGGCTTGCCAGAAAAGACAGGTAGGCTCAGCTTCACACACCTCTGTGAGAGCAGCTGCTTTCATGGTGGGGGCTTCCCCAGTGGCTCCCAAGAGCAGCGTGACGTCCTTGACTTGCGTCCCAGGCAGTGAACATACATTCAGTGGGCTGAACAGAAAGTACCATCACCTCATGGTGACAGGCCACCATGTGCCTTTCAAAATGTGAGCGGAAAGGCGTCCTGGAGAAATGTGTACTGCTTGTGCCGTCCAGCTCTGGAGAGAAATAGAGGACAAGTCTCCATTGCTGCCAGTCTGGCACCTTTCATGGGCAATAAAATATGCTCAATGCTTTTCAAGCTTTTCTACAAATAATCAGAACTGTTTGTCACTGTGTTGAAGGAATTAGGGGTTTTAGACACTGCTGGAATGATTAAATAGAGGCCTTTCTTTCAGAAGGGCATGAAATTCAGCTGAAAAGCAGGGTTTGTGCATTTTCTGTTGGGCAGACAGACCTGCCAGGACAAACTAGCAGGAAGAAAGGCAGGCTTTTCAAGGGGGCTGATTTCTCCAAGTGGCATAGGAGCACAAAACCCATGTTGCTGTGTGGGACAAAGAGGACAGAGAAGACACATTACAGTTAGACAGCCTCTGGGACACATAGGAGGATTGTTGCAATTCCCATGGTGGCATGGAAGAAGGGAGAGGACCTATAGCCAACCTGGGAAGAGAGATTAAATTCTCAGTGAGGGGATGGTGGTGGAAGAAGAGAAGGTGCTAAGAATGGAGAGTGAGTAGTGTTGAGGAAATAGATCTGTGAGTTGTCAGCACAGAAACAACCGCTGACGTGTGCGGCAGGATAAAGTTATCTAGGGACAAAGTGAGGAGCAAGGAGACAGACTTAGGCTATGTCCTAAGGAAGGCTGATAGTAGGGAGGAGAAAAGAAACACAGAGAGAGGTAGGATGAAAACCAGGAGTGCGAAAGGCTCTGGAGCACCTCAGGAAGAAAGCTTTTCAATAAAGGAGGAATGATCCACATCAAAGGCAAGCAACAGACTGGGAAGGAGGCTTCAGAGTGTGCCAGGAATAACAACTGTGCCTCAGCTCATGTTGTGTTCCCTCTCCCGCTGCAGCACCGTCCTCTTTATATTTCATCTGTAAACTCTTCAGGGCAGAGACCTGGTCCTCCTCCCTGTCTAGCAGTTCAAGCAGTCGTTTGCCATTCGTACCAAGAATATTAATTGGATGAATGTGCATGTGTGCTTTTCAATACAAAGGGTTATACATCCCCGAAACCACACTGACATTGATTTACTGACTGTACTGCCACCCCAGGAGTTAAAAGCCCTGCTCAGGGTCCTTCCCCTCCTTCCCCTCTATGGAAATTAGGAGGCTGTATCAGAGAATAAAAGAATACATCATAGGAGAAAAGAGGGGGGGTTTTGGCTTCTGCTTTTTCAGTTTTCCATAGCTGCAACAATCTCAGTACAAACATTAAACCTTAAATGCACATAAAATGCACTTGTAATTCTGCAGATCCTGGCTGCCATCTCTTCAATCACTTTTGCTGTCCTGCTGCCCTTTCCATACTGGCTGTCTGTCTCCAGCACCTACCATGCACCTCAACTTGTAGTGGCAACTTTCGAGATCCAAATTCTTCCAGCCCCTGTCTATGCAGTAAGAGCTGTGTTCAGACCAGAGAGTCTTTAAATATATTCCTAAATATTTATCCTGTTGTTAGCAGTGATCCAGGAAGGAATTTAAGTGTTTCTTTGTGTGTCTCTAGCTCCAGTGGCACTTAAAGCATGTACATAAGGGCTTTGCTGGATGGGAGTGGGCCTTAATGCACACTTAATTACTTTGCAGTCTGGGCCCAAATGTTTGCCTATATTGCAGCGATCAAGCTCTGTCTCTTGATTTCCTGTCTGCAGTGCAGGGATAAAGAGAACAGATGATGATGTGTGATGGAGACTCCATTGGCCTGACCTTGGGATTTCTGAATAGCTCATGACTGGCAAAATCCTGGATTGATTTCAGTAGAATTTTATGAGTCATGGAGCTGAAAAGACTTATTTTTTCCTTCCTCATTACATGGCAATGACTGGCCTAGCCATGGCTTCTCATCCACCATTCAGTATTTCCCATGTCTGCTGGATTCCAAGTACTTTCTCTGTTCCTAGTGCCCTGGGGTTTTAACCTATTTTGGTTTGTAGATCCTGCACATTTTCTAAGGTAGAAATGTCCCCAGTTAGAAACTCAGTAGCCACGGGGCTGTCCACACAGAACAGAATTTATAGCAATGCTGAAACTGGTTTTCCTTGCTGCTTTCCACAGACCCTCACAGGTCTGTGGAGAGCGGACTGCTGAGCACTGCCTCTGGCTCCTCAAAGGCTTTCATCTGCTCCCCGTTTCAAGTGCCACCAATGACCACCTTGTGTGAAAATCACTGTTGTGATTTAGACTGGGACAGACAGATTTCCTGTAAACCAAAACTCCCTCTCATTTTGCCTTGCCTGCTCAAGTGAACATACCCTCTGCTCTCAGTAAATTCAAATTTTAGCACTGAAGATTTTCTGCAACAGAACACTGCCTTGAAAACCATTTAGTATGTAGACTAGGAAGCCATTAATAGGGAGCAACAAAGAGGAAAGAAGATTACTGCCTTTTAGTCTTTCATTTATTCTGTGGGTAGCTAATAATTACTTAGATGTTATAGCCAGTTACTATTACTTGCTAAGTTTCACAAAGCCCTGTTTCTACAGTTGTCTCTGAAAACAATAAAGGAAGCTACATACCTAATGGAAAAGGAGCATTTTCTGACGGTATAGTAGCAGAAATCCTAGACCAGATAGTAAAGGTTTTTATGCACCTGATGCTCACTAAAACCAACAAAAATTAGACACTGTTAATGCCCTTCCAAATCTGGGTCCTCGTAACTATAACACTTGCTGTCAAGTGTTATGATGGTAGAAACCTGAGATGAAATTAAAGCCTACATCCACGCACCAGGGGCACAAGCTGTTTCTCTGTAGTTGTTTTGGGTTTTATTTTTAAACCAGAACTGCAGGACAAGCCTTTTCTCCCCACTGCTGCAGTGTTAATAGAAGCTGGTTTTTCAGCCAAGGTACCAGTTTTAAAATCAAAGTGTGGCAAGCCAGTTGTGACTTATTTGTTTAGTATCAAAAGCCACGGAATAAAACACACAACATCTCTGTCTCCAGCTGCCATTTCAGGGATTAGACCTCTCCTTCAGCCAGCCAGCAAGAGAGGGCAAGGCAGCAAACTGGTGTGTACAGTCAGAGATGGAGAATGGCCACCGACCGGAGGCGAGAGCTGAGTGCTGGGCCCTAGCAGCTCGGGCTATTTCTGACTGTGGTATCAGCTGAGTGAGCATGAGAGAGCTGCTCACAGGGGTGAGGATGGAACACATCACCTGCTTTGCATTCTGCAAGGAGTTTGCTGTGGCTTTGCACTGAGTTTCCATGGCAGGTTGTGCCTGATCCCCCTCTGAGCAATGCAAGCTCAACTGGAGCAGCCTGTGCGTGCAGATTGGTCCATAAGAGCCCAGACCTGGTGGTCTCCCAGGTAAACTGCAAAATCTGCCCCTTTTCCTTGGGTTTTGGCAAGGGAGGGAAAATACAAGAGTAGTGATTGGCAGGAGGCAAACTGCTGCTGGGTAAGAGTTTTAGGTCATTGTCTCTTTTAATTTCACAATCACTAGCTATGTCAGCGAGTGTAAATATGAGCAATGGTGTTGCTCGGTATTGTCAAGGGCATGCAGAGCCCCAGCCTGGTATCTAAATGAAATCCACTGAAAAATGACTAAACAGGATTAGCACAACCTGAGTGCAGATACAGCACACACACTCATGAATCATCCTATACCTATCTGCAGAGGTGCAACAGCCCCCATCAGAGACAGCAGAAGAAACTGATGTCAGTGTAACAGGATTAAACCCTTCCTCCAAGCAAGGTAGCTTGTACTACTGCAGCCCCTGGGAAGGCAAACACAGCCTGTAAGGATTCTCCCACCCTGGCAGCCACCTCCAGACAACCAAGCAACCTGGGGCTCATGGCAGGGGGCTGGCCCTCCATCCGCTCTCCCCTGTTGTAGCCCCTTTGCTGGGGCTCAGCAAGCTCCTGCACCTCAGAGCAATCATGCGCATGTGGGTGAAATCCCTCCCTGTGATAATGCCTGGAAGCCAAGGAGGGAGGGAGGGAGGAAGGAAGCTGTCAGGGTCCTGCTGCAGGCAGCTGCCTGCTATGTGGTTCCCTCAGGCTGCAGGCAGGGAGCTGGTGCAGGCAGAGCCGTTCACACCGGAGCAAGCCTTCCTCCGGGGAAGGCCCCGAATTGTGCCATTTGTTTCCCTTTTCGATCTGACAGGGCAGAGACAGATTTTATTGAGCTGCTGAGCAGCTCGTGAGGCCTGTCTGCTCACCGAGGCTTTTCTGAGCGCGTGTGTGGAGAGCTTTATTGGATCAGGGGATAATTCAGTATCCATTTCTCACAGCGTGTCCGTTCGCATTAACCTGCCCTCGCTGCCTGTTTCCTGCCTCGCCACCCATGGGTGCTGGAGGGATGGGAGTGGAGGGAGCGCCTTGTCCGGCTGTTCCCTCGCAGTGGGACCCCAAGGAGCACAGTGCTCGCGGGGCACGGGGCAGGAGCGTGTGGCTGGATCACCTTAGTGGCAGCAGAGCTCTCTTTTTGAGGTGGAAGGGGACCCCAATGGGATCTGTCTTCTCACCCCTCAAATGCTGCTCTGCTACCCCATGCCAGCTCCTCCCCACAGACACAAGGGGGTATTTCCACAAGACACATTAACTGTAAGAGAACCCATGACTCCCAGACAAACCTGGCCACCTCACCAGTCAGGAGGCACATGAACATTCCTCTCCTCCTGCCTGGCTGCTGAGGACAGTCCACAAGGAGACAGGCATGTCCCTGGCAGAGCTGCTCTGAGTTCAACACTGGGTGTACCAGGTTTCCTCTACATGAAAGTTTTCACCGCTGCACACACACTGCCCTAGGCAGTGGTACAAGTTCTCCCCATGGTTATTTGAAGCAGCAACCTATTGCATCAGCCCACCTCAGTCTGTGAATGAAAGCCCAGCTCTTTGTGATGAGCTGGTTACTTTTTGGAGGGTCCCCCATAGTTACCTTCGATCCAAATCTCACCTAGAGTTGTCATGTGGAGGAAACATCAAGGACGACAAGAAGAGCTTCTACCACTACCTTAGTAATAAAGGTGAAATGAAGAAAATACAGGGCCATTGCTGAATAGAGAACATGATTTGGTGACAACAGGGCACAGGTAAGGCTAAGGTACTCGATGCCCTTTCTATCTCAGTCATCATCAACAAGGTCTCCCAGGCCCCTGGGCTCAGAGGAAATCTACCAGCAAGCAGACAGACATTGACTCAGGAACTGCCTGAGAGATATTGCTCTCTTCAAGTCCATCAGACCCAACAGTTGCATCCCAGAGTGCCAAGAGACCTGGCCCATGTCCTTGCAAGGCCACGCTCTAGCATCTTCAATAGACTGTTGAGGCCCAGGTGTTTCCCTGACAATTAAAGAAAGGCAAATGTGAGGCCTGCCCATACCCATTATGGAGGTCATCAGGAAAAGGGAACTGAGAACTGCACCAGTGTGTGTGGCAGGAGGAGAGGAGACAGCAGGCATAAACTGAAACAAGAGAGACTCAGACTAGATGCAAGGAATAAAAACATTCCTGTGAGGACAGCCTTTCAATAGAGCAGGCAGCTCTCGAGGCTGCCCCGGCTCCACCATGAGGGGTTTGAGCCCTGAGCAGCCTCATGTGGCCTGGGGCTGACCCTGCTGTGAGCCTCCCAGGGCCCTGGCCAGCCTGGCTGGTGCTGCCATCCCACGCTGCGCTGGATTGCACAGCAGCAGTAGGAAATTAAAAATACAGAAATAGAATCCTGCTGTTGACACAAACAGCCCCAATTCTCCAGACTGCTCTCGCTCTCAGTCTGCTCTGACTTGACGCAGGAAGCCAGACTAGCTCTCAGCCAGGGCAGCAGTACAGATCTGTCCTCACCACGCCTTTGCCAGTCTGAAGGCTTGAGGCTGCTACTGCTATGAAAATAGTCAGATGAGTACAAAGCAACTGCAGAGGCTGGGTGCTTCTGTGAGGATACAGTCACTGCCACCTCCGCTCCTCTTCCCAGCTCCCTTTCTCTCCCTT
>JANHGB010047330.1:27744-40808 GCA_026283785.1 Coracopsis vasa
CCGTTCTCTCCCTTCCCTTTCCCATTGCTCCTTCAGTAAAAACCCAAACAAGAAAGCAAGCCCCCAGGACTCATAGCATCTGTGTCCCACCTCTCCCTGTCCCACTCCATTCCCTAAACATAGAAGGACTTCTACCGGGCCACAGTCCCTCTCATGAGGGGGGATAACAGCAGTGCCCTACAGCAACCACAATTAAGCAGCCTAAAGATATTAAAGCTCCTTTCACCCTCCTTCCTAGCTGCTGCTGCTGAGGCTAAGTGCATCTCAGCAAGCCATCAGGAGCAGGAACCTCATCACAAGCAGCCCTGGCCAGGGACACGTTTTGGAGGGAAAGCTGCAGCAACATCATGTTTAGAAAAGACGCTTGAACTCCCATCTAAGTGTTCATGGAAGCTATTTTCATCTTCAGCTGCTGCAGATTTGTTCCTGGGATGGTGGCTGCGCCGAGCGGCTGACACAGACCTGAGAATCAATCAAAAGTAATTGAAACAGAAGAGGCTCAGCAATCAACCTATTAGGTCGCTGGAGCCAGAAAAATGCTACAATGAGGAGCCACAGAAAGGGGAACCGGCTTCCCTTCTGAAAACTTAATGTGAGGAAGAAGCTTCCGCTGCGCTGTTGTTTCTTACCATAAGAATGAAAATCTGTGGGATTCTTTCTGTGTATTTTCATCCCCTTTAATGGGAAGGGGAGAAAGGAAAGAAACCATTAAAACCTTAGCTGTAAAAAATGCCATAGAATCATAGAACAGTTAATCTCATACTCTTTTCTTTCCCTCATTCCCCCCTTCTATATGCAATAAAACGATTCTTTGCTCTCAATTGTCTGCTGTGGCAGCAGTTGGAATGGCCTTTGTTTTTCTTCACTTCGCTGCTCCTCACCGGAGGACTTCGCTGGCGGCAGCAACCTATTGAGCTGGTTTCTGTCTCTCTTCTGTCAGAGAGGGAGTTGCTGCCAGAGTCCGGTTATTTCCAAATGCCAGCATGAGTCGGTTCCTGCAAAGCCAGACCTCAGAGCCATCCACAAGAGCGTGAGCTGAAGTGTGAGGGGCTTGCCAGCCTCCACTAGTTAACAGTGCGTGCCCTTCCACCATCCCTCTCCCAGGTCTCACACCCTTCTGGCAGGTGCCCCAAGGGGATTTACAGCGATGAGCTGAAATATTTCATCTAAAGCATTAGAGCAAAAAAGAGAAATTAAATGTGGTCTTTAAGAAGGAAGAGGAAAGCTTTAACCACGTGCATTTGTGGTAAGGCAAAGAGAAAACGTAGCACTGAGAATTCAGGTTTGGAAAGGACTGCTGTGCATGCCAGTAAGGACCAGCCTTCCCAGAGAGCTGAAGTCTGAAGGGCCACCCAGCTCTCTCCTACACAGGTAGCGTGCTTAGCTGATTTACTTTGGTTAGAGAGGATGTACTGACTTGACCCTGATACCAGGGACTCTTCTTGACTCCGAATTCTGCACAGCACATCCTTGGTTGTATGCGGTTATGAAACATAATAACCCCTGTTATTCCCTGGATGAGCCCTCCCCGCACATCAATTTCTAATTAATTGGAGGCGAATGAGAACAGTTTCCCCTTTCTCCTCACCTAGAAAATATAGCATGGCAGGGAGAGGGGGTAGGTTTAATATTATGATTGAGGGCTGTATCTTGACCTGTACGGTGGGAACAAGCTAGCTGACAGAGGGGTTTTAGCTTCAGTTCTGGGGTGACTAGAGCAGCTCTCCCTTGTTTGCATTGTCTGTGAAGAACCTGTATACATGATGTTGCACATGCTGCTGGCAGTCCTTTACACTAGGGACTTTTCCATGGGCTGGGCAGGCTGTGAGAGGGCACTTAGAACAGTGGGGTCTACTTGGAGCATTCTATCTGACAGTGGTTGTATAGAGTCAGAAGGAAATATGCCCTGGGCTCTACAAAGCAGTGCTCCAACTTTTATGAGTACTTACTGCCTTCTGAGGGTGTCACAGGGCAAACTGCAGGTTTGGGGACCTTAGCAGTTCACACCTGCATCCAGCCAGCGTCTGCGCACAAGCACTGTCCAGATTGCCCTGTGTGAAACCTGTGTGAAAGATGCGCTCTCCCTCTGGGCTCAAGCAGTAACACTCTGAACACATCTTTAGAAAGACTGTTGCTTTCGTGAGAGGTTTACATGAAGTAGCAGGGGAAGGGTGTGTGAGAAAGCAGAGGTTGAAATTGTGTCCTAACACTGCTAAGAGAAAAGCATCCATTTTTCCCCACAAACCACTCCCTATACTAGTGCTTGATGCAGCATTACCCTCCTCCTAGGGAGCAAAGATGACGATGCCATGCACTATTCAGGAGGAATGCTGGAGTCAAATGGGAGCTCAGAATTGCAGAAGAGCTGTGTCCTAAAGCAAACCTCTCCTGAAAATACTGAGTCATCAGAAATGTGATGCTCTTCTGCCATCACCTGCAAACAGCATCTGAAAGAGGGGTGATTAGACCATGGTTGGAGTTTGGACCATCAGAATCTGGTTCTGATATGTCCCTCACATGCACTGGGGAGTGTTTAACAGGGCTCATGTTCAGAGGTTCTTAACATTTGTCACTCAAGGACCTTCAAATGCACCCTGAGTACTTAAATCCTCTGAAAAATGATATTTCACCTCCTGAAAACAGGAAGAAGAGGAATCAGGTTAGTATTTGTAATGTGCTTGTGAAAAGGACTGAGTATTACTTTGAGTTCTTCATTATTTCGTGCAGCAGAAAGCTGGAAGGTAAAAAGATGAACAGCAGGATTGAATTAATGTTAGTACTGGGAGTGGTTTTGGGTCATTTCTGAGTTTTTTATGGGTACCTTTATCAAATAAATGGATGGATTATATGCACCATGAAGGAATAATTCTGGACAGGTGATGTTTATTCCATCAAAGGGACACTTGCAAAGGACATGCGAAGTCCCCTAAACTTTCCAGGATTAGCAAACAGTGACCTAATATCTCCTCCCACCACTGGTGCCTAACACTTCACAGGAATTTATGCACAGAATGTGACAACTTGTCATGAAATGCTCAACTTCGTGTATCCCATTTTCCTGTAGAATTCTCTGCATAATATATAAACAGAGGGGGGTGGGGGAAATCTCTCTGAAAGCTCCTGCCAACTCACATCTATTTCATTCTTTCCTTTTGAAAAGAAACCTATTCCAGATGGTTTATCATTAGAACTTTTTACATCGCTGATATTATGAAAAACTGGGGGGAAAAAAACATGCAGGGTCAGTTCTAACACAGCCTGGATGTCATCCTGAGAGCATTCCATACTGAACCTGGGCCTGTAGATGCATGTCCACAGCAGGAACCAGTGGACTGCTCCCCGTCAATACAGCAAGCCATCAGATATTGCTGATGAGGCAGGATTTGGGCCAGCCTGTGACTGGGCAATCTGTTTCCCTGTCCTCAAAGGTCTTACTCTTCCCAGGGCTTGGACACCCACTGTACCACATGAGCTAAAACACTCAGACTGATGCCAGCAAGGTTATCCTTGCTGTGACCTGGGCAAGCAGTCCACGTTTCTATCAAGGCTCCCATGACACTCCACAATTAATATAGGGAACAGGAGCTGCAGTGTGTCCCCCTGAACTGCTGTGTCGGGACTGCAGCCGGGCAGACAGCCAGCACACTGAGGGATGTTTTAAGCATGGCCTCTGAGACAAACCTCTGCTTTCAATAAAGTGCCACAGGATTTTTAATGCCCATGCAGAGCAGGCAGCTGTTACCCAGAGGACATTCTCCACCCTCAAATTACATGGAAATTATTTGCTTCTGAAGCTATGTTTAGCCTACAGAGATTCAAACATATAATTCTAGGATATCTAGTTATTTGATTAAAATGCTAATATAGCCACCTAACTGCTAAAGCTGCCAACAAACCGGGCTCCCTAGGGCAGCGCTGCATGTTTGCTTTTCGTGTCTCACTCTAAGCCAGAGTCTCACCCTGAATCGGGGGATCGTGATCACTGCTTTAAGCCCAGGGGTCCAACCTCCCCAGCACAGTGACTTGGAAGAGCAGTCAGCTCACAGGCTAGAGAGGATGCATGGAAATTTGCCCACTGCTTCGTTCCAGGCAGTTTCCCTCTCCCACTACGGGCTTCTGAGGAGCAGCAGTTGTGGTGGGCTCCTGAGGAAGGGATGCCTGTAGGGGCATGCTCTTACTACTGGGAAATTGAAGTTTTTCATAAGGAGCAGCTGAGTATGAGAATGGGTGCCACGAGCTTCCCCCAGAACTTTTCTTAATCGCCTTTTGCTCACTGTCACTGCAAGGACTGGGAATTGTGCCTTCAGCATTTTCCCTGTGAAGGATAGCTCTGATTTGATCCAAAACTAGCTCTGTCCAGCTTGATCAAAAATTCTTAGTCTGGCAGAGTTAATTACTTCCACTGAAAATCCAGGTACCAAGATGCTGAAAACCAGTATTAAGTATGAAGGAACAAACTGCACATCATTTTAAGCTCCTGCTCCTACATCCTTTTCTCACCTCAGGGTCCCAGCGAAGAACTACACCCCAGCAATACTATGTGATTTTATAACAAATAGATCTAGGTCCTTCTTCTAACAATCCCTGGTGTTTGTCACAGCTGCTATTCATTTTTTAATAGCTCTTACTCTGAGAGGGTGCAGAGACGATGACCACCCTGATGGTGCCAGTCCTAGTGCTGACAGGGACTGAGCATGAGGCAGGCGATGCTTTGCACTTCACAGTGTCTGTGTCCATGTCTGTATAAACTGCCTCATTGCTGGCTCTACAGGAATCAGAAGAGAGTCCGAGGGTACTTCTTCAGAAGAACATGGAGGGCAAGGATGAGTGTACATGCCTGATTAGTTACAGGCAATTAAGCACATCTAGCTGCCCCTTGCCTCTCATCCCTAACCTCCAGCCAGTGGAACAGCTTGCCCCGCAGAAATCCAGAACAGCCATCTCCCGATGCATGAACCCTGTATCCCCTCACCTTTATAACATGAACTCCTTCAGCCCCTGGGCATCAAGGCATTTATACCCACTGTGCACAGGAGAGTGAAACACCTCAGGACTGTAAGGATGGAGACCAGCCCTTCCCTGCTGACCGGTCCTGCCTCCCATCACAGGGCAACAGCCGCTAACCTGCTCCCTGAGGGCTGCTGTGGCTCATCTCGAACCAGAGCAGAGGCAGCTTTCAGAGATACAGGGTAGCAGGAACCTTCTGTCACCCCAGGGCTTCCCTGGCTTCACACTGTTGTGACCCAGTGCATTTCCCCTACAGAAACATTCTGTTGTGACCCAATTTTAAAGCTGCTTTTGCTCCAGCACCCGTCCTCCCTGACAGTTTTCTTGCCAAAGAGCAGCACAGCCTCAGGGGCTCTCCTATAACTGTCCTGAGTTGGAAAGGATCAAGCTGCTTGTCCCCTTCCTCCTGTCCTCTCCACAGGACTGCCATTCACCTCCCAGGACCCTGCCATCCCCTCCTTCCCGGGGTTTCCAGTACTGTGGCCAAGCTCTCTGACAGAAGTCTCACCAGGGCTGGGTATCATCCTCACCCACGCTCCCCATCCTGCTGCTTCTGCCACTTCCACCTCCAGGGAACAGGCTCTAGACTGCTCCTGCCAGCGAGGAACGCAGCCTCTTGCTGTTTAAGGAAAGAGGTGGGTGGGGAGAGAGTCCCTCGAGCTAAGAAGAGAGGCAGAATCTGCAGTTAGAGCTGCAAAGGCAGTTCCTACCCAGTGCACTCATCCCTTCCTGGCCACAGCCATGGCCTTCTCCCCAGAATACGTTTCACCCTGCTGCATTAGACCCTTCCTGCCTGAGACTCACATACCACCTGGTCCACTAACAGTGACAGAAGACAAGGAAAGGGCTCCAGTACTCCACTGTCATTGCCCACTGCCTGCTCTGTCCACTGAGCACTTGGGCATGCTTTCACATCCCAACTTTAGATCTGTAGAAGATCTGGAGAAGAGGGCATGGATCAGCCTCCCCCTGCCACTCCCTGGGGTACTTCCTGCATCAGGAGCCCTCCCTTGTCTGACAGACATTGCCAAGCACCATAGACGATCTTTGTCTCTTTCCAGCTGCCACTGTTTCTACTACTGCTGAAGCTGTAGTGAGAGCTGGTGAGGAGAGGGCTTATTTCATTACACCCTGTACCTCTGCTGAGCAGGGTATAGGTCCAGGGATAGAAAAGGCAGAAGAAAAACATCCATAGGAGTAGCCTTACTACAGCGTGTGACTGTGTTTGAACATGGTCACCATCATAAAATCACTACAGTTGGACATCTCTTAGCTGCAAGCGCAGGCAAGAGCTGATCAGGGTCATTTTTAACCCCTCTGTTGCCAAGTGTCATCATTTTACCAAAGACTTTGTGATACACAATACTTTTTAAATCCCGTGCTCCAAGATTTGGGTTACCTGAGAATCTCACCTTGGTCTCTTTTCCAAATATACTTCTTTGTGTCTTCCCTTTGTCTCCTTCATACAGCTTCCTGACTCTGTGAACCTCAAAGCTCCAAAAACAGACAGACACCCTCTTCCTCACTGAGACTTCTTATCTCATGACCAAGGGAGCAGCTGTTTTTACAGCAGTTGGACTCAGCAGTACTACGAGCACAGCAACTCAAATACAAACAATAGGTAAACTTCCAAAATGCCTGTTCCTTGCTGGCTGTGACCCAAAAGCCATGTGCAATGTTGTGTCAAATAGTGCAGCAAACACAATGGTGTTCAGATGTGGGAAAATATTGAACTGAAGGCTTTTAGCACACGGAAGAGGGTTAAAAAGGAGAGTTTAGGAGCTGAAAGCATCCTTACCTTTTCCTGAGGTCTCTTTTCATGCCCAGCATCTCACGTCATGGCCCAGATCTACCTCACGCAGCCCAAACCTTCTGTCCTGCTCTCCCTGCATGTCTTTTTAGCCATCTGCTCTAAGTTACTTTTGCTCAGAATAAAACTGAGTTTTACTCCAAGTTATGTGCTGTCAATCCAAAGCATTGGCTCACTCTGTTTAACTATGGGCACGGGGAGCATTAGAAACTATTTACATAAAAGGGTACTAGGCTGTTATTTGATACAGGGGTCGGAGTAGAGGATATGGTCTAGATTTGACCAAGACAGAGTTTAAAAGCGGTCTGGATAAATGGAGTTTCACTGTGGAGTTGACAGGTTTAGAGGTCAGCTTTTGCAGAAAAATCAGAAGGGAGAGTACTGATCCAACTAGGTAATTCCTGCAAAAGCAGACTTACTTGTCAAAAGCTGAATTGATCTGGCTCGCACAACGTTGAAGCCAAAGAATAAATAATAAACAGCATCTCCATTTGTCACATAGTAAAAAGAACAAAAGTGCACAACTGGGAAAATGTAATTTGGAGAAAAGTCCAATACGGAAAAAAATAAGGCAGAGTTGCACTAGCGAAATAAAACCAACCTGTGATTTATTAGTGACTATTGTGTGCTCTGTGCTGTATTTCTTTATGCAAATAAAGCCCTGCTCAAATTCCTCTGAGATGACTTTTCAGCAACATTTAGCACATTGCAAGGCAGGGCTTGAAGGTCACATGTTCAAGAAAGGGCCTGTGCTCCTCTGCCCTCCAGCCACCTGATCTAAGCTATAGACGTGACTTATTCAGCTGTGTGATGCTGCTGGTGGGAGGGAATAGTCTGCCTTGTGCATTAGCGTCTCCTGTAAATTATCTTAGGAACAAGACTGATATAGCTACAGACTGAAGCAGCGTTTCAGCTGTCCTAGGCTGGAGGGAAGCTGCAGATGATGACAAGAAAGAGAAAGAAGCAAGGAAGGGAGAAAAACATGATTTTGGAGGGCACGGTATGATAATCTTAACTGCATTATTTGCACAGGCCAAACAGCAATAAAACACAAACGTGTTGGTATAGCTTTATCTCCTCTGGCTCAAAGCAATGCAGGAAGATCTGCTAGGTTTCCCAATCTCACTTTTTTTCCCCCGTTTTATTATTAGCCTCCTACATTTTCTCTGCCTTTAATGGCAAATTGCTTTCCAATCAGCAAGCTGTGACAAGGCTAACTAGAGGCAGCGCAGGACCCTGGCAGACAGCAGCAGCTCCCATTCACAGCAGTGACACCTCCGCATTATTTTCCTTACCTTCCCTGACCCTGTGAGATCAGGGGGCCCTGACCACAGTGCTCAGGCAGTGAAAAAAACACAAATCCTTCTGGACTTGCAGCTGGGGGAGAAACAACCTCAGGAGCCGGGAAAGGAGCTGTCAGCCTTCATTATTAATATCCAGCTGTTAATATTTAATGTCATAAAACCGCGGCTCCCTCCGCAGCCTAGTCATCAGACATGCAGGGGTCACACCAGCCGAAATCCTTTAGACAGACAATTCAGTGTCCCTGGGCTTTAGCTTCATGCTAGGACTGCTAAAGGTGTTCTGGATGTATTTGAGATGAAATGCTAGAAGCTTTAATAAAGCCTGAGATTAAAAAAAAAAAAAAAAGAAAGAAAAAAAGGGGAAAAGATGTGGCTATATTCCTGCCTTCCCAGCCAGCTCTGCTCTTCAGTGCTGACCCCATCCACTAAGCCAAAGGGCACCTGAAGCTGGCAAAAAATAAACAGCACTGCCCAAAGCAAGAGTGAGTATTAGCGTAGCATAC
The DNA here is from genome assembly GCA_026283785.1 of Coracopsis vasa. NCBI lineage: Eukaryota > Metazoa > Chordata > Aves > Psittaciformes > Psittacidae > Coracopsis > Coracopsis vasa. The sequence goes on from JANHGB010047330.1 coordinate 36,369, forward strand.
ACATCACCCACCACTGCAGCCAAATCTGTAGGTCCAAATCACTGCCCTAGGCTTGGTGTCCTGGCACAGAACAAAGGTTTGAACACGAGATAAAGAGAGGGCCAGGATTTAAATCCTTTAGACTACTGACGACAGATGATGCTACATTGATAAAAAGACCAGTCCATTGATAAAAAGACCTAGTCCACCCCAGTCTGTATTCCCGAGCATCGTGGCACACACTGAAGAGAGCAAGGCAAAGCACGCCAGGAAATGCTATTGAATGTCTGATCTCTGAGCAGATGAAGGGATGGAGAGAGGGCCTCTATCGCAGAGGGCAGGCAAGGGATGCTTTGGTGGCTATTTTCAGAGCCTCCATCCTCACAGCTCCACAGAAGGGTCAAACACCAGTGCTGCTGGCAGGCGGTTTGCTCTCAGCGGGAGCGGGAGCGCGTCACCTCTGCTGGCGCGGAGCCGCGGCTCCTGCTCCCCACTGCAATCACGGGCTCTCCCTGCTAGCGGCTCCGCCTGCTCTGCCAGCGCTGCCACTAACGCTGCCTCGGAGTATTAATTTTTAAAGACTCCTTCCTCCTCCCGGGCACGGATTCAGAGGCAGCTCCTGGAGCCCACACGCAGATACCCGCGCAGCGCAGCAGCCAAACATGCCGAGCGAGATTTTAAGGGAAAACGGGGGAATAAAAAGCACAGCCAGAATGGTTCTGGCACACAGCACAGAATTAAGGGTGGCACACTATGGTACATCTGCTATTCCTTGGCCTGCCTCGGTTCTTCTGTTTCCACCTGTAAGCTCAAGATTGATTTCTTAATTTTCCCTTTTTGCAGAGCGGTGTAGTCAGAGGGGCTGGAGCACCCCAGGCAACAAAGAAACATAAGTAATGAGAATCCTTCAAGTACGTTAGTCCACATGACATGAAGACAGCTGAGACGGTCCACAAAGAATCAGTCAGATCCAGCAGAGCTCATTAGCTCTGGCTTGGGGCTGCTTCTGCCAAACCTGGGGTAGCACCAGGTCCCAGATGTCTCTGAGCTGCAATCTGGGCTCCAGGCCACTGCATCAGCCCAGCATCGGCCTTTGCTGGCACTGTGGCTCAATACAGCACAGCCCCTCAGCTAGGTGAAGTGCTGCAGAGCACTGCAGAGTACGATGCAGAGGTGCGTAAGTGGTTCTTCAGGAAACAACCTCGATACAGCAGTGCTCATACTGAGATGGAGCTATTAAACATGGCTGGACTTTATACAGTGCCCTCAGGTGCCTCTATCCTCCAGCCCCAATTTGTGTTTTCAGGAACACAGCGCAGAGACACCCCAATGGCCTTGCCATCTCGGGTTTGCAGGGATTTAGTGCAGACTCAGCACTCTGTGGACACACGGGATCCAGGCCATTTTGGTCTGGAAGCAGATAACTGTGTCCTCACAGCACTCTGTCAGAGTCCTGCTCAGGCTGTTAGGCACAAGGGCAGTGCCAGCTTTGAACCCTTGTTATGAATAATCTGCAACCCAATTAAACTGCCTGCAGACAGTGAGCAACTGACTGCAAGTAGATACGAAAACAGGGTGATAATGACTGTAGTGGTCAGATGTGATGAGCAGGATCAAGCAAACCTCCCCTTTCACCTCATTCAGTCATGGTAAAAGTGAGTATTTACAGATAGCGTCTCCATGTCTATGGATAACAGTAACTTCGGACAACTCTTGCAAACTAGGACAACAAGTGAGCTCCAGCAGTTAATTATAGTAAATATTTACATAACAGCTGGGCCCTTCAAATTTAGAATGAATAGTCAATGCAAGGACATGCCCTTTAACCATCCCATTCTATTACACAAACCACGAGGGAGCCCAGCACACTAAGATTTGCAAATGAAGTGTTTGATATTGGCTGAGACATTAAACTACTTACCCAGTGCTATAAAATGCATAGGTACAGTACATCATTCTTTTTGCAGAAATTTAAACACCATTTACTTTAGTTAACTCTTCCTCTGCACTTTATGTCGTGTGTGCTGCAGAGAAACCCAGTACCTAACCCTGAATAGACCTGGAGCCACTGCTTAGCAGTCTGACTGAAAATAAAACTGTTTTCCCCTTTGCTGTTACTAAATTTGGCATCACTTATGTAGATTCTATTGATGTGTCTAATCTACTTAACATCCTTGATGTTCTCCTATTAGTGGGTTGCTTGGGAATTTGCCTTACACGAAGGATTCTGCTTCTGTGCCCCATCCCCTCCTCACTCCATAGATGCACTGTGCAATTAAACCAGGTTCCGCAAATGGGGTAATATTTTATCATCCAAAATGAGTCCTGTAATAGCAAATGCTGCGGTTGCTGGGACTGAAAGTGCCATGTGTTTTCCAGCCAAGACACAGTTTTAAAAGGATCACTGTCTAAGTTTGGGAATCCATCGGAGTCACAAGCACCCTCGACTGGCAGGATTCAGATGAACCTTGGGTAAGGTGAACTACACCAGGAGCAAGATGAGACACTGGTAACTCTCAGCTGTGAGGAGACACCAGTTGTGGCCAATGGATGGAGTGACTCCAGAAATACGAAAAGACAAAGCACAATGAGTTGATCATCAGTGTGGAACAAAAAGGATTGGAATGAAACACAGAAAATCCCAGAAGACATTTCCTTTTCTCCACCACAAAAAAAAAAATTGCATTCCCAGCTGCACAAATCAAATACAGGAAGGAGTTGCCCATGGTTGCATTAAACATAGTTTTAGGTGGTCCGTAAAAGAGCTCTTCTTACTGAAATGTTATCCCAGGTAGTATTTACTGCTCTACAACTTCCTTTCTAGAGGATTTTTGTGTTACCTTGGGGAGGAAAATGCTGAAAGGTATCGTAAGTCAAGGTGCCAAAGAGTGCGGTGTAAAATTAGCTAAGAAGAGAGCATGAAGCAGCCCAAGAAATGGTGAAGTTTAGCCAAGGGACAACCACTGCAAAATCAGGAACCCAAAGCAGTTACTGAATGGGGGTTTTGCATGCATCAGAAACCTTCTGCCAGGCTGGCTGATTTATGTGACTGAGAAGGAGCAGATGAACCCTCCCTCCTGAGCTTGCCCATAACATCATGGGGTAGGCTAAGAGGGTTACTCAATGTTATTACTGCCGTTGCTGTTGTTTATTTATTAATGCATCTGTATCAGAGACCGTGGCTGATCCTGGGAGTCTCGCTGTGCTACATACACAGGATGCAGAGCAAGGAAGAGTCCCAGAGCTCTCCAGGTGCTCCCTTTCTCCAGAAGCAGAGTAAGTTCCCAAAGCTGTCCCCAGGGACATAGATCCCCTTTGCACTGCCATGTTAGCCACTTATTATTTCCCAGCATAAATATGTTTTATAGAGAAATAAAGTCTGCAATTCCGAAAAGGGAGTGCTTTCACACATCCGCTTCTCATCTGTAAAGGCCCATGATTTGGCATCTCCTGTTACAGTATGAAATTATGACACCAGAATTGACTTTAGGAGTTTCTGATGCTTCCTTGGATGATTGCTCCTATAACTTATAGAGGCAGGGGAGCATTTGTATTCTACAGAGCACATAAATTAATATCCATACATGAAAACGATGTGGAGAGAGCAGGACTGGGGCAGGGATGAGTTTCCTACAGTATGTAACACCAAAGGAGGGCTTGCCAGCAGCAGTTTCTGTTGTATTTGGAGTGTTGTTGTGAGAGCCTGCAAGTGTAATGAAGTAAAATAAAAACGTTTTGTACTCGACTTTTTAAAGCAGATGAGAAATTTACTGTCTTTTCCATCATCACACCGTTCTGTGGGGGGAGGGAAGTACTACAAAATAAATATAGAATTTGATTCTTGCTGGTAGATACAAACCAGATTTTCATATTTTCACATGTGCTCTCTATACTTTATACCATAAGTGGGGCAGGTTATTTTGCAGACTAAAGAACAAATGTAAAGGTATCAGAGTCTGGCTTTATAATGCATAAGATGTTAGGTTCTACTGTTTGTGCTTGTTAAAAGCTTTAATTTAGTCTGTCATGGCAGAGACGAAATTATTTGGTTTTGCTCCTTCCCTACATTTCTAACACCATATTCTGCTTATGGAAAATAAATGAGAGCAAAATAGGCCACAGAATACCCCATCCCCTTCACAACCCGTGAATCTCAAAGCTTGTTAAATCCATGTCAGCAAAGCTTTAAAAGCAGAGGAGGTGAAAACCCTAGCTCTACTGAAGTCAATGGGAAGCTTTCAATGAGGGACGGGCAACAGGGGAGCTAGATTTCACCACATCCCTTGGCACCGTCTTACTTTAGAAACAGCAAAGAGGATGCTCTTGTTTCTCTGACCCAAGTCTTTTTGGAATTTAGAATAAAATCTTATAGGTTCATCATCAAAGAGTTGGAGATACAAATGAAACCTTGGCCTTCTCCTGGCCCTACTCACTGGTGAAACTATAATGCTGCATGAGCAG
>JANHGB010047331.1:16431-27159 GCA_026283785.1 Coracopsis vasa
AGTTCCAAAGCACTGGAGGGGCCAACTGGCCTAGGAGCTTGCCCATGCGATCCCACACACCCTGCCACTCATGACTGTCCATCCTCAGGAAAAATCTCATGGTGGTATTCTTAGATAGTTATTTAGCCTCAGACAAGACCTGAGCCGGACCCTGCTTAGCTTCCAAGATCTGACAAGATCGGGGGTTCTCAGGGTGGTGTGGCCGAAGGCAAAACACAGCATACGCAGCAACAAGCTGGTTCCCAGCAAAAGCAGCAGGGTGCTTTCAAGGGCACTGAATGGATATTGCAGGTCTTCAACATTCCCAGAATCTACTCCTACTGTAAATAGCCTGGTGGGGGAGCAGAGGGTGTGAGGGAATGTCTCCTTCTCAGGTTGACCCCCCGAGGGAAGAAAAAAAGGATATGTGCAATTGTTAAAAATTCCCATTACATGCACATTTCCAATGTGACAGTTCCTAGATGTTTGCTTGGTCTCACTTTGCTGCATCTTGCTGAGTACAGACCAAAAGCTTTTTTGGCCAGAGCTTACTTCTTTTTTTTTTTTTTCATTTTCGGTAGTCCTGCTGGAAACTACTTAAAACACAGGTGCTGTTCCACGTTAGCTCCTCGACTACTGCTCACAGTATCATTGTCCAACTCTTCAGTGTGCATGGGTTCCAAAACTGGGGAAGAGCACAGAAAAAAAATCACAAAGCGCTCCTCAATAGAACACCTCTGTATCAGGAAGGCCCTGAGACAGAAGAGTGGAGATGTGTCATATATGCTCGCACCTTTCCTACAGCCTCCTGTAGGTATCTGCTGTTAGGCTGTAGGAAGTCAGATAACTCTCATTTAATAATCTAATTTGTCTTGGCTAGTAAAACGAACTGAACCAACCAACCAAAAGTTATTGTCATCATTGATCTTACAAAGCCAAGCTATCCTTAATGCCTTTGGAGTTGGTAATGCTGTTACCCCTGTTTTACAGACTAGGTGCAGAAACATACAAAATAAATTGACTTGCTATGCATTTCCTGAGGTCCTGACCCCCTCAGCTGCATCACTGCACAAAGGACCTGGTTGGATGACTTCTGTCTCCTATCTGATCCCACACTGGAGTTCCATTTCAAAAAAAACCAGAACGTGTCAGAAACCAGTAAAACCCACCCTACTGTGGGATCTGGTGTAAACTCCCAACTAAGAATTTGAAAAAAGACAAGTGGTTTACATGTCCAAGTTTAAATGCAGCAAAGAGATAAAACAGACAACCTAGTGGGAACCAATTGTCCCAGGCTAGCCCACAACCATGGAATTATCCCTCCCACAGAGCAACAGCTGTCTTCTGATCTTTTCATAATCTGATCTTAACACAGCCAAGACTTAACATTATCAGCAGAGTTATCAAACTCAGGGTTGGTTTAATTTCAGCTCACACATATACACACACTCAGACTCTCTGAAAAGGACATAACCTCTGTAATTAGGTATTGCCAGAGAAAAGGCACTTGCTTTCACAACACACAGATGTTCAGAGTGTGTTTGTAACACTAGTGGAAGTCATGAACCTGAGCTATTAATGCAAACAGTCTTAAACTCTGCTTAAGGTAGGCAGTGAGATCTCAGAAGATATATTTAAAAGTAAAGCGTGGGGTTTGGTGGTAATCACATCACCAGCCAAGGTCTTCTCTGCCCAATTTGTGTTCTGACTAGGAAATTGCTTTTGCAGCAGACCTGCTTCCACCAAAACGCTTTCATTCAGGTGAAAAAACCTAGTTAACCACACACATGTATCTCCACACTGGAGCGAAGTGTTCTCTCTCCACTCCCCAGCACTTTGCAGGTTGGTTCTTGCCCCTGCTCTGCAATTATTGACAGGCAGCGATACCTAATCTATGAGCCATACGCAGCTTACTAAAACAGTTAATGTAAACCACAGCCTGCTTCTACCTTTCTTTTCTCCTGTCCCATCCTGTTTCAAGAAAGAATCTGCAGGCAAATAACATTTTCAAGTCAACAAACGCAGTGGGCTGCGGTCTCACCTTTGCACAAGGGAGAGGAAGGTATGGTCAAATCACAGTGGTGAAAGACTGGGGGACCCTCTGACAAACATGCCCTCCTGGAAGCACTGCTACAGCTCCCCTGTCAGGGGCAGCTGAATGCCACTGTTGTATGCCACAGCATCCCCAAGTAGCAGTCCTCTTTCTGCATGCACAACTTAGAAAGCTGACAGCTGGTTTTCACTGTATCATCACAGGAATAACTTGGTGAAGCCATTCTCCCATGTCACTGTCAAAGAGCAAAGGTGAAGGTAAGAGCAGGAGGTCTCCCTGGCAGAAGTGCCTCTGAGCATTTGCAAAACCACCCTGAGATTAAGAGACAGGGAGAGCTAAACACCTGAAGAAAAATATTTTTGGCAGTGTCTGGTACAGACTAACTTCCTCGGGGCAATGCCTACCCACGAACAGGAGTCAAAAGCTTAAGTAAAAAACACATATGTTTTAATGTAATTATTTCATATAAAACAATAACCATTTCTTTAGGAAGTCCTAAGACCAAATAATGTTCACTTCCTATGCTATAATAATGATACTTATTTAAGCTTAGGCTTGGCAAGTCAGAGTCAAAAGAGGAGGGAAAGCCCTATGACTGCCTGGTAGCTTTTATCAGGTTTTTAAATCTAACAGCTTCTCAACAATACAGGATCAAAGGATTAACTTATTAACTGCAGATTCCTGGAGCAGAAGAAAGTGCTTCTGCACTACTTCTTGAATTTCTGCCCTACCCATCTGATGTTGCTACTAAATATTGTTTAACAGTTCAAGTTCCCTGCTTCTACTATAGTAAGTTAAGCTTAATGCAGTTTCACATTTTCAGAAAAGGCTTTCATTAGCAAGTAAAATCAGTAGCATGATAGAAATTTAGTAATTAAAATCTATTAAAGATGTTATGTTTTCTGGCAAAAACAAATTATGCTTCAATTCATCAATTAACCTCCTCCAACAAAATTATCAGTGATATATTTTATGACTCTGAAAAGCTTTAGCTTCTGTCAAAGGAAAAAGGATATAGACAGCCCGCAAATAAGCATGGAAATACTTACACAGTGGTATCTCCATGAAGTAAGAGTCACTAAAATAAACCTTAGTCATATGTACGCTTTTGGCAAGGTACAGAATGGTCTGATAAGCATATACTCGCTCAGACACTAGCGCTGGTTTACAGTTTGCATTCACTTTCACTACTTTCTCATCACAACAGCCTGAAAAGGTAAAAGGTGCAATTTGGCTGGTTTGCTGGCAAACTCAACAATAAGTTCCTATCAATATTAATGTGACTATTGCATGATTCTCAGATGACAGAAAAATGACAAGGGATTAAGAATTTATGTTCTCCTATGACTGACTGGATCAACCTTTTACACAGTGGATACCAGCAATCACTAACGAGTGGCACAGAATAGCAGTGCTCTAGGGACTTTGTACAAGGCTCCCCTCCTTCTCCATCTGACTGTACAGTACATCTCAGCTATTTCAACACAAAGATTCTCAAAGCGCATCTTCTAATTAAATTTTTTTTTCATTTATTTACAGTATGATCTCCACTTTATCTAGTTGTCTGGTTTTGGTTTTCTCAGGGCTAGCGAAAAAGTGCTGCATGGTAGTTTAGCTCAAATTTGTTCTTCCACTGAACATTTACTTAAAGTGGTATTTCTGGGGAATAAGCCTGTGTAGTTTCCTGTCTCCTTTTGAAGCTGTCCTGTGATGTACTGGTGTGAATTGCTGCAATTCAAGATGGGATATGTCTCCTCCGTACCCTGACAGGAGGGCTACTTGGTTCACATTTACCCAGATCTCACCTCCATTTGGCAGGAACAAATACATCAACTCAAGCTTTCCCAGGAAAAAAGCTCCAGCACTGCAACACTTGACAGCAGGACACTAAAGCTGCTCCCCAGGGCACAGCATTGAAAACAGCAGGAGCTGAAGATATTGTGCAACAGCACTGGAGAAACAAGGTATTTGGTACTTAGGTGATGTCCAGGTAAAATAATACTCAGCTCAGAGCTGGTCACCGGTATTATAACCAAGCCTGGAACCAGCTCCAGGTCTATCTGCTCTGCCTTATCCCTCTCTTATTTCCATATTAGCTATTAACTTTACAGAAGGTTTATAAAAAGAAATCCTTTGCAGCCTTATATAATTGACTGGGGGTTGGGTACCCAGCTCTTCATAGAGGTGGAGGATGTAAAAGCCATGCTTGGAGCTTTCTGTATCGCAAAGCTAAAAAAATACCAGAAAACTTTCATAAAGATGTGAAACCCCTTTCCTTTCAAAATAACTGACTAAACTTTCTTCAGCTATGTTCACTTCTAACACGTAACTGCTCTTCTTTCAGAGCTTGGGTTAAAAAAAATCAAGGTCAATTGCTGTTGGAGTGCTGGTGGAGTTGATTAAGTCGCAAAGCACTATCAACAGTGTGAAGCAAACGTCATCTTTATGTTGAGCATGCAGCTTTCTGTTAAGCTGTGTAATTTTCTAATAATTTCCAACCAATTTACAGCTAACCCTGCTTAGAAAAATCGAAGTACTGATTTCACTTTAAGGCTAAAGACAAGAGGTATTTTTTGCCTATTATTTTCTTCAGGTTAAAAATTCTTTTTTACCCAGGAGTTTTTAGTCATACAGTGAAATACTGCACTTTCAAAGCATGTTATTTACTTCATGATCTGTGGCAGAAGGAATTAAAGGGGTATGTCAGTGATTGTCTAACCAACCCTGAAAAGTGGAACTGGATGATGTACAGCAGAAGCGATGCGCTCACTTTTCAAGAGGACTTGGCTTGGCACCAGTCCAGAAGGTGTTGCATACAGACCCTCAGTAGAATACTTGATCTTCCCCTAATAAATTTCCAACTCAACAAAGCATATTTTAAGTGAATTCTGGATTGAGGTCCCTGTATTTAAGTGTATACTTATGTAGAAATGTAGAAATCAACTGGACTAAGTCATTGTATGTTTAGAAGGTGGAAGAGTGGCACAACTGAGTAATATCTTTGTAAGATGACTCAATTCAAAAGGTGCTAAAAGAAAAAACAAGAAGGAAAAATCAAAACTATGAAGAAAATAACAGTAAAGATCTAAGAAACACCTCCTGTGTTGAATTATCTTATCATTTAAAAATTAGTGAAGCATTTGGGGAAATATAAAAATTATCATGGCAAATTCTTACTTCTAACATAAGAAAAAAACACAAAGCTGCATTTTCCAAAAGGTTTCCACCTTTACATGCTCATACAGAGAAAACCAGATTAGCATGTGTAAACAGATCTCACAAGTCCTGATTGGTCAGGCAGCAATTTAACTAGTGGGCTGCTTTGCACAAAATCACAGGTACAGATTTAAACAGCATTTTAGAAGATTTGGTACAGTGGAATTTTATGCCTGTCTGCAGTTGCAGACCCTGTGGAAGAAGAATGAGAAATGGGACACAAACATGTATCCCTTACAGTTCAGTCTTCTGTTTGCATGGTAACCCACACCACCAGAGGCTTAGCGTGTTCTCAGCTGCAGCCTACCACCAGTTTCAGCCTCACTGCATTTAAGAAGTAACTTTAATACTTGAGAAAGCAATGCAAGAAGTCTCTGAAGGGATGAGCCAGGGCTATGAAGTTTGCCTGCCTTTGATTCACTCCAGACAGCAGCTGAGAAGCAGAGTTGAGAAGTATGGGAAGGAAATAAAGATGAGTGGGAGAGAAGGGAAAATAAGAACAAAGGGATGTGAAAAAAGAACAACACTGAAGACAGATTAAAAACAGATGAGGATTCTAATCATCTGAAATCTAATTTATATCACTGATTCAGAATGAGGCAGTCTAACCAGGGTAGTGAAACAAAGGAAAGGAGTATGTAATAAATATTTTATTACATTAATCATAATAAGCTGTACTTTAAGTCTTGGCCAAAGCATATTCTTAAATCAAGCTGAGAATGTGAGCAGTTTCAGACTTAAGAGCATGAGGCCCACATGACTGTAATTAAGATAATAAATCATGCTGTAGAGCTCTCTACACAGGCTGACAGCGCTAGTTGATATATTGCTTATTAGAGACTGCAGACATTTCTCCCTTTATTTTATTAAAGTGCCAGTGGTAGTGAATCAAAAGGTACCCTTTTCTGTTCTGGTTGAACTACCTCCTGCAGGTAATAGGAAACGTGTTGAGAGCTCATGCCACTGACTTCTGATAACAAGATCTCAGCACACGCATCCCAAAGAACTGCATTTCAGCACCTTTTCTCTCACACCCATCTTTAATTTAATAACATACTCAAATTGCCTTCTTACTGAACTTGCAGTTTTATTTCTGAGATTCTCTGTTGGTGATTTTGCCCAACCAGACCAATTTCCTTTTACATTTCCACACTGTATATTCCCCAGTATGAGTGAAGCAACCTATGTGGGGTACAAACTCTATGAAGAGCTCACTATTTACAACCTTGCCTAACTAGTTTCAGCGCACACTTCTAACATACATATTTCCTTTGTCTTCGCTGGGTCACAGAGCAGACTTTAAAGACAAGCTCTTTACACAAATCTTCAGAGAGGATGAAGTACAGCACTTAGAGTGAAACAGCTCCCAAGGTGAATTTTTTACCGTGCTTTCCTGTTTTCAACCTGCACTGACAGTATTCTCCTCCTTGCATGCCAGAAAAAAAGTCAACTTTAAATTTCACTTTAACCTTTGCAAACACAACTCTCACCATATTAAGGAGGAGTGGAAGTCCAAAGATGTAGAGGTCCTACAAGGTTGGGGGAGAATCAACAGCTGGGCAGAGGACAGAGACAGGAATACATCCCAACGTGCAGAAAGGCCACAGACCTGAGACCTTAGATACTCTGCCAGGCAGGTGCTCACACACCATGGCTGACCTAAGTGCACACACTTTGTTCCAGACTAGCCACGGCATGTCCGGGCATTTGCCAGGACAAGGAATCCCAAAAGGCTGGAAAGGAGCAGCTGGAAATTCTGTACAGAGAGGAGAAGAAGAGATAAGGAACGCACATTCGTCAGGAACCAGGGTGTTGTTCATGGCACAATGAGTTTATTTCTTGAATAAACGTTTAAACTTACTTTATCATAGTTTAAATGAATGGATTTAGTTACATTTTGCAACTCTTCTTGAGTAAAGTCTCTGTAAATGAGTAATTTCAATGTTTTTCTAGCTATGTACACAGAGACAAAGCGCACGCACACACACACCCCCATTTTGTCGCTCAGAATATTGTTATTATTTCTCTTCTGTAATTATGTTGTCAAAATTTTTCTGTGGGGATTGTATTGTTATTTCCATAAAAATAATTTGTCCTTCTCTGTGGGATATGAACAACCAGTTACCCTGCCACTGAATGAGTTCATACAAAAAACTGACACCAATTAATTCATGTAAGAGGTGACATGGAGCGTAATTTAGGGGATGTAATTGTGTATGTATGTTATACATATATACGGCTATTTTATTACGCACTAGCACAATAACCAGTGTAATGTATTTAACAACTGTACAAGTGAATGGTAAATGAGACAAGTTATTTGTCAAACTAAGTCTTCTAAGGGTGATTTGAAATCTGGAGAGGAAAAAGAAGCAAAAAAACACTATCCAGGCAGAAAAAAATAAAAAAGTAAATCTGTGCGCAAAAAGCAAAGCATATATCAGCATCCAGGTATGAATGCTGCACTGTAACGCCAATAACAGTTTTTCCAACTGTTAGTTGTTTTCTTGGATGTATAGTCAGTAAGAGAGCAAGTCCCAAATAACTTGCAGTACTCCATTTACCAAGAGTCAATGACAGTGAAAAATTCCCGGAATATGGCACATGCACATGATTGAAGGATAGAGCTCACCACAATAAGAAGGGTGCTACAAGTTGTGGACGAAATTAAATTATTCCCATACAAAACCATCCATACTTCTGTGTCTCACTCATACAAATATCCTTGACCACCCACAGCAGTAAAGCAGAAATGAGGCAGATACCCGGTTATGAGAGAGGTGAGTATAAACAGAAAGTTAAAGCAAGCTATTCAAAGATCAGAGATGAATTTTTCACATGGTTGATCTCTGAGTATAGGAATGTCCTGCTTGAAAAAAAATCAGTAATATGGCATATTCAGCTTTCCACTGGGGTGATGTGACCTGGGTCAGAATAGCTCAGAATCATTTTTTTCCCTTCTCTGAACAAAAAAGCAGCTTTTTTCTTTCTTACTCCCTTTCTTTCTCCCACCCAAGGACTCTCCCACAGCAAGCAAGTGATTAAGTATTATTAATCCATAGCTGTATGGTTTCAAGTGATGTTTTCATTATGAAGACCTAGTTAATGAAAAGCAACAACAGACCACAGTGTCACTGCCAGTCATCCTGAGTTTAATCAACAGGAACACACACAGTATTTCTCTGTGTGTATGTATGCACTTACTGTTTAATTAATGTGAGTGACAGGTGTATGTTAGAAGTAAGATGCAGCCAATGCACTTAATGGTCAATGTATAACTAAGAACATAACATAAAGCTTTCATCAGACTCAACAAGGTCCTCAGCACCAATTTTTACATGACATGCATGCAAGAAACCCTGTTCCCAGCTTCTACAGGGGCAGGATTCAGTGGCAGCCAGGACCACAAAGTTCAAGTGATCGGCAGCATCCTACCGTTTTTGCAGGGCAACACTGCTTGGCTCCAGCCAAATGCACTCATTTGGGTAATCAAAATGCTGCTCTGCCCACTCGTCCTACAGAGGCTACTAGACATGTTTAAGCTGTTCAGAAAAAACAACGTTGAAAGCAGCTTTTGTGTGACCAGTCTGTGGAGTGCCCTAGCAGGATTCATCACGGAAAGTAGACATTTCAGTTTCTCTCTCTTGAGGTTCTGATTTAATAGCCTGGTTCAACACTTCCTGCAAACAGCATGGGCGTATGCGTGGTGAGGCACTGGAACATCCCAAAGAAGTGGTGAATGCCCCAACCCCGGCAGCGTTCAAGGCCAGGTTGGACAGAGCCTTGGGTAACATGGTTTAGTGTGAGGTGTCCCTGCCCATGGCAGGGGGGTTGGAACTACATGATCTTGAGATCTTTTCCATGTGATTCTGTGATTCACTTAAGCATACTTTATCAAAGAAAGATGGATTTCAGCATGTTTCAGTGCTTCCAGGATCTGGATGTTTTAGCAAGCACCGGTGCTTTGCCAGCCATGACAAAATATCTACCAGCATGCTTCTGTTTTGTTTTCTGGAAAAATCAAACATGATTTTCTGTATTCAAAATTGTTACCTTGCTTAGATAGACAGGAAATCCACTCAGAAATTTTTACTGATCTGTTTGATGCTCAAATACGTTGTAGATACACTGCAAGCACAAAAAGAAGATGACATGACAGAACAAGTCTCACTAAGAGGATAGTAATTTACATATGAAGAAAATGGGAGATATAAGAAGTGACTGCATGCTAGCTTCAGAGAACAGCCCATGCAAAAATGGCATGCTCCCATTATGGATACAGGTGAAAACAATTCTTCCCAAAGTTTACTGCTGCTATTAGAAACTTTGGCCTTGAATATAAAAATAGTTCTTCTGTAAATGTATTTACTCAAGTACCAGCCTCATCCAAAGTGGGAAAACTCTCTCAGAAACTATGCTGACCTAAACCGCCAAATCTTGTATTCCTTTTCTGTTCTAGCATCCAAAGTGCAAAAGTGCATGTCTGAGGCCTTTCCAGGGTGAGTGTCTCTGGCTGCTGTGCTGCATCTCATCTGCAGATCCCAATCTGATCCTGCCTTCGCTCTCTTTTCTTACTTGAAGACTCACAAATCCTAAAATGGAAATAGCTCCAAATTAAACAAAGCAATTGCAAGACCACACTAAGAAAACAAACCCACCACATTAATAATCTCCTGTTTCCTAAAAATGAAGCAATGTTCAGTACAGATTTGTCCAGTTTCCTTTGTTGCTTCCATGTTTTCAAGACAGCTGGAACTATCAGAGTCCTTATTTTCTTCCTTTATACACCAGTATCACAAAACACAGCATTTTGCACAGAAATGTTTAATCTTGCTTAGGATGCCTTTAGTGAAACAGAAAGCATCGCACCTAGATGATGATGGTCTTGCAAAAATGATTGTTTTCTACTTCTCCCTTCTGCTTCTTATTTGTTGCTTTTCTGCCTTGTTTTTTGGGGTAATGGAGAAGAGGGTATATTTCCAAGGCTGAAATAAGCACTGATGCTCCAGAACACAACCATTCGTTGAAACAGGCAGTTCCTCTTTTACATATGACACACCATCTTACTTAATACTGTTTGTGCTATGGTACTATGAATTAAAAACATACATTTAACAAAGTGTCAATAATCCTCAGGGATGCTACTTCTCTATTCAGATCCCCAGAGAATATTCCTGACTGTCTGGCAGCTGAACTTGGCATGCTTTACAGACTTCATCCTTAAAAACTGCTGGAGCTTGGCTGTAATAGATCTTTCCGAAGGTAAAGATTAAACTCCCTCCGAGCTACAGGCAAGCAGTTTCCACAGACTGCATGGAAACTCCCATTCCTCACCTGTTACACAGGATCACTAGGCCTATGCAGCTTTTGCTGCCGTAATACAACTCAAAGCTCATTCTCAAACATGCTTGACCTCGTGCTCACCAACAGGGAAGGGCTGGTTGGAAATGTGATGCTCCAGGGCAGCCTTGGTTGCAGAG